>JAVYIG010009854.1:0-74182 GCA_035222895.1 Strongylocentrotus droebachiensis
CCTCTCCACACTCCATCTCGTTCAATCGTCCCTCCTCTCTTCTTCTTCTTCTTCAGTTGTATGATTATATTTTGTTTACCTTGCCCGGTAAATAGAACTCACTTGTTGCTACTTCTATTGACATCTTCACTTTTCTTTCACCCCCTCTCTATGCCAGTCCCATAAATTTCTCACCTGTCCCTCTGCTCTCATCTCTCCCACTTCCTGTCCCTCCCCAGTTATATGGTTAATGGTTTATAATGTTCGTATACTTTGCACAGTCCCCAATAAGTTAAGAACAGTCCATAGACATCACGTCTTGCCTTTGCTGTAGCCATCTGATCTTTTCTTTCCCTTCCCCACTCACCCCCTCCCTGTGGTGTTATTTTTTTGAAATATCGATTTCCAATCCTAAATATCTTGGTAATCAGACAGGCAATCGGATTGTAAAAGTCACGGGGTCCCTGACTGACCTTAAGGTTTATAATTATCATTGCAGCATGAGCTAAATCCAGGACTTTGTTTCAGAATCTGAGACAAAGATACCCAATCCCTTTATCAAGGTATACACAGTTAAAAGCTAAATTCATCTCACCCTGGCTGAGTTTTGTAATATTTCAAATATTTGAAAAGTTGCCCCAATTTATGCTTCTTGAGAATGTGACATATTAAAGCTTACATCTAAACGTATCCAACAAAGACCCTAATTCTGCCAACCCAGCTTTCATTCTTGAGTTACAAAAAAAAAAAAAAAAAAAAAAACACTCATCAAATTTACAAAGAGTATTGATAATTCAATTGTGAACTGTATTTCCATTTACCTACCTCCCCAGTACAGGAACATGTAGAATCCACCTGTTGCTGCCAGTCCTCTTACGGTTAAACACCTCTTCGTAACAGAAATGTTTGATGATACAAGAAGTGGCGTTCCGCAACTATTATTCCCTTAAGGATCATTATGATCGTGAATTTCTTACGCCTATGGTGCAGCGGTTGAAATGTACTTTTAATTGTCAGATATTGAGAAATCATATTAAGATCAGGCGTTTAGATCACTGAAAGTATTTGCAGAATTAACACAAAGACAAATAGACCCACATCAAAGCAAGAGTGAGATGTTACATTTACTTTTGTGTAAAAGTCATCATAATGTCCCAATAATTTGTCAAAGAATGGTCATAGTGAAAGAGAAGAATTTCGTCAGGGATTGTTCAAACTTTTATTTTCTTTGGATAATTCATTTAATCTATCATGTCTATTCTAATTCAGTGAAAACAATTCACTTGTTGTTCAAATTAATTTCCCTATGGTAGTAGGTTATTATTAGTAGTACGTGAAATAGTAAGATTTGTTTTCCTCCAAAGCCATCGCTGGCAATGGTAAGACAACCAAAGCGAATCGCAATATATCGCTCGAGGATAATTAATACTCGCCGCCTTGACAGGTATTACCCAAATGTACAGTTCAGGAAGAATTGACAACTTTATTACCGGAGGTTTTTTATCGAAATACTCCTTAATACAAACATGTTGTTTTAAATGTCTGGAGTTGTCCAAAGGTTAAGAGCACACTACAAAATAATTCAAGTTCATGTAATTGCATTTCCATGTTATGTCTATTCTTTCCTGTATGTAATAGAGTTCCTAACTATTTAAGATGCTCTACAATCCAATCTCTCTATTTTACCCCGCATCCCCTTTTCTCCTTCTGTTTCTTTGTTGTCGCTGTTTGTCTTTCTCTCCCCTATACCCCTCTCTCCTCTCTCTTTCTCTCCCTATATCTCTCTCTCCTCTCTCTTTCTCTCCCAACCCTCTCTCTTTGGATGTTTACATTGTGTCGTTTTTTGTTTGCTTCTTTTCATTAACGATTTTATCATCCCCTGTCATGTTAAACAGAATATTATCCAATTACCCTCATCAACCTTCGGTTCTTATACCTTTATTCTCACTTGGTTACGTTCCATCTCTCTTAAAAAAGAAGTATAAATACATACAGATGCATCACTTCGATTAAAATCTGGCTGAAGAGATGGCATGAAATAGGCCAATTAATAACAATAATAATTAATGACAACCTCCAAGAATGATGAAGGTAAACTTGACTGCACATATATGCTAATTAGATTATTATGCTAATTAGGCTAATTATAGTACAATATACATGGAATATCTTCTCATGAATTAATGATTATTCTTTCAAAAGTGATTTACAATGTTGCATTGCACCATTTTAAGGATTTATAGATAAACACTGACAATGAAATCCATATTGTACATATTATGCTAATTATGCTATTTTAGACAATTGTATTACTTAAAAATAAAAACTGGTGTCATAAATGAATTCCTTGTCATATAAAACCCTTGAAAAGTCGTATTATCCATGTTTTCAGGCTTCCTGGATTGAGATTAGCAACATTATCACAAATTGCACATATGCTATAAGATGATTATGCTAATATGGCTATAAAAAAGTTGCTCAAGGTTGCCAAGCTGGCAACCAAGCTGAATTTACTTCAATACCCATCTAGAACACGAATCAACAAAAAAACCTTGTACTTATCAACTTTTCCAGGTCATGTACATGGTCTATGGTACCGTCTACTGGACTATATTGAGCTAGCTGTGCGAAGATTCTGTCATCGATTAAACTGTGTGTGTACGTACGGCCAGGTTTCGACAGTGTAACTACCTTTTTTGCATTTTCGTCACTGTGCATGTGATCTAGTATTAGGCTGCAGCTCTTGAGATTGAACATTCTTTTGTTTTTACGTAAGTAGTTACCTATTCATTGCATTTTCGACTGTCGGGTCATACTTTCACTCTGTGATACTGATAAGTCCCAAGCATGATGATTTTTGTATGGTACTAGTAGTGGTACGTACTGGTAGGGAGTCGGGCTAACTAGTGTCTAGTACTAGTAAGAGAGGGTGAAGAGAGTAGTACAGCTTCCAGGCGCAGGCCTATGTCTATTGTCTTTCGACTACAGTTTGATCTACATGTATTTATAATGTTCTAATAGTAGGCCCTCACAACAGTACTACTAGTACTAGTATAGTAGTAGGCCTAGATCTACTACTACAGTACAGGGTTAACTACAGTTGCCAAAGGACCTGCTCTAAATAAATGGGGTTTACCTGAATAAATCAACTTTGCACTCCATAATGAAGGCATGATATCGAGATATCGTTGAGATATCCAGGCAACAAGCAAAATTTGTCAAGTGAAGGATCTCAAACTCTAGATTCAAACTCACACATAGCAGTATTTAGACAGAAATAACCGTCTGGTATGGGTCATTTTAATAGTAAAACCCCATAGTCTACATAGCATTAGCAGTCAGAGGAGCCAGATGTAATCTGAGCGGAACAATCTTCGACATTCACTGATTCAGAGACTGAAGCTTTCGGTGTAACTCTACGCAGCATTATGGCATTACTCATTAGTAGATTTATACCTCTTTGTGTATTAAAACTGTTCAGACGACCTCTAATATTGATTGTCAACATTTCAAACACCACTGTACAAAACTCGAACTGAGTTCAATCAAAATCGGTACTAAGATTTTAGATCTAGTGACAATTGATGACATCTAAATAGCATAATATTTTCAACTTACCGATGTTAGAAAAAACATGGAATTCCACGTGGAATTGTCGACACATAATCAAAATTTAAATAAAATATTTTATTTAATGCTGAGAATAATAAAAATTTAAAAGAAATAAAATGTATAAATGTACATATTCATTCTCCTAAATCTACCCATATAAACATGGATTCGTCTAAAAAAAGTGGAACTTGGAGATGATATTTGATTGGTTGAATAAAAGCGATCGATCACCAAATAAGGCTAGTCCTATAAATCATGCATGAGAATACACTCGTCACACATACGATAAACATATATGAATAATGATGATTTCACCAGTGATGAAAGGCGCTTGGGCTGACGCCCCCCGCCGATTGTCCGTCTCCATAACGCGATTAGTGTACTTGCCAGAAAGCCCGCCGCAATCATGAATTCTGTCTTGTCCTGATTAAGTTCCAGTTTATTAGCCAACATCCATGAGTTAACATCAGACGTACACTGTTGTAGTTTGCGTAATGTATTGCTGATGCTTTGGGGAACCTTCAGATTACATGCTCAGTATGATGAAGAAGAAGAATTTACTGATAGTGATGATGATAAATGATGATGAAATCATCATTATAACATGTTATTTCCACCATCAGTAGACATGAACACCGTCATAGACTTGTATTTTGAATAGACATAGAGACTCTAACTTGATTATTGGGACCTTGGCCCGGTTCCAGGCAGATTCAAACACTATAAAGTAAAACAGGCATAGTGTAGTGTGTTTTTGTACATAATGAGTCACTTTCAGTGATCTTTCATTAAGTGAATACTAAGGGTGAATGCAAAATTAAAGTAATGATAAAAGGAGAAGTAAGAAGTCCTTGTATGAATATCATTCATTGTTTTGTTACTCTTTGCACTGATTTGTCTACATTTGCATCAAAGTGAATTAATTGAAACTTCCAGAATCTAGTGCAAGAGAGGGGATCTAGATAGAGGATAACAGCAACTTATTATCAGCAGCAAACAATGACAGAATACAATAATACATCATGTTTCTTGTCCACTCTGCAGTAAGATGGGGAACTGCTTGTCAGGTGGAGAGCCTCGGAGGAGTGGTGGTAGTGGAGGTGGGGGACAGACAAAGATTCGCACACACATGCTCTTTCCACCTAAGACCTCTGGTGGCGCCAGTCCAAGGTCATCACCACAGACGCCCAGAAAACTTTGACAATATGCCGGAAAAATTTGAAGGTGAGGTATGAAATTTATGCCCATGCACTTTGGACACATTATATTAACCCCCCCCCCCCCCCCCCCCCCCCATCTTGCAAAATTAAACAAACCTTATTTGTAACCTCACTCCTGTACAAGTACATGTGTGGATAACACATATTTCAATGAGCCTTTGTTTGGATGATAATAATAATAATAATAGCTAGTTCTTATATACCGTGGTTCCCATTTGTGGTCAATTAATACTTCTGGGACCCTTTACTAGATAATTTAATAACATGAAGATGCCTTTCTTTTGATATAGTCAAAGATAAGAATAAGTTACCAGGAAATGAAAGAATGTTACATGAGGCTAGAAGAAAGCAATTACATTGAATCATTGGATTTTGTTCTTTAAAGAAATGAAGAAGCCAAGAAGGAAACAAATAGATTTTGAAAGTAAATAATATATTATGCATTCTTTTAAAACCAAAACAGATACGTGCTGTGCTAGCCAGGATAGCTTTGGATGGGTTTTTCGTTAGTTCACCTGGAAAAAGGAAAGTTCTATGTGTTAAGTCTCATAGAAAACAAGCAGTGGGAATGTGACATCACCATGGCAACAAGAATTTAACAGCTCATGCAAGTAGTCGACTCTCTTGGTCCCCAACTCTGATATTACTTAATTGATTTGTAGTGACGTAATATGTGAATGATGCTGTATTCAGAAAATCAGTATAATACGACCTGGACAAAGCTTATGTATACATGTAGAATATATTCACAGTCATTTATTTTGACATAGGTAGAGATACATGTATACTTTTTATGCCTCCGCCACCGAAGGTGGTGCCGGAGGCATCATGTTTTCGGGTTGTCCGTCCGTACGTCCGTCCGTCCGTACGTCCGTCCCGTTTGACCGTTATCACAATATCTCAAGAACCATTTAAGATTTAAACTTAAGACTCGGGAATAGTATTTATCACCATAGGAAGACGATCTGATTAGATTTTGGAGTACGTAGGTCAAAGGTCACAGGTCACAGAGGTCAACTTATGAAATTCCTTGTATTGAAATTGTTAGCGCGATATCTCAAGAACCATTTGAGATTTAAACTTCAAACTTAAGGATAGTATGTATCACCATAGGAAGACGATCTGATTAGATTTTGGAGCACGTATGTCAAAGGTCAAGGGTCACAGAGGTCAACTTATGAAATTCCATACATTGAGATTGTTATCATGATATCTCAAGAACCACTGGAGATTTAAACTTCAAACTTAGTGATAGTGTGTATCACTATAGGAAAACAATCTGATTAGATTTTGGAGCACGTAGGTCAAAGGTCAAGGGTCACAGAGGTCAACTTATGAAATTCCTTGTATTGAGTTCGTTAGCGCGATATCTCAAGAACCATTTGAGATTTAAACTTCAAACTTAAGGATAGTATGTATCTTGCAGAGCCAATGAACTGATTAGATTTTGGGGTCACTAGGTCAAAGGTCACAGGGCTCATTATGTATGCACAAATAGCTTGTGATCGCATTATCATGAGAACCAATTGACAGATTACTATCAAACTCAAGACATGTATATGTATCTTGCAGAGCCAATGAACTGATTAGATTTTAGGGTCATCAGGTCAAAGGTCATGGGGCTCATTATGTATGCCTATAAATAGCTTGTAAGTGCATTATCATTAAAACCGACAGATGGATTAAAATCAAATTGAATTTTAAAAATTGCTCTATGGCGGAGGCATCATTTTCGACTGCGCGCAGTCAAAATTACATCTAGTTTTAATATGTACAGTGGCTTATTTTACATTGAAAATAAACATTATCAAATTACTCATTATGGAAATAAATGTTAGAAAGTAGCTTCCATATCATTATGTGCATCAAAAATGTATTTGATTTTTTGTGTGAAAATCAACTCTCAGAGCAATAAGGGAAGGGAAGGTAGCTTTTAAAAGGATACACTTCAAAATATATCAGAACAAATGATCAAACTCTTCCATTAATACAAATTAGTAAAAATTATAGAAATGGTACATTTTACTTGGGCAAATATAAATGATTCTATAAGCTGTCCAACAAAAATCATTTTGTACTAGATATTGATAATGATGTGAACTTTAGACAATTAGTTGTAAATTTTGTACTCTGATTGATCGAAACGTTAAAATGTGTAATACAGCTATTCAATTCGGACATTTTAACACCTCTCTGTATTTAAATACTTCTTCTTCTCCCAAAATGTTTTACTTCTATTACACTAATAACTCAAAATGTATAACTACTATTACACTCATAACTCAAAATATACTTATGTTCAGGGGGAATATGCAATCTGGCAAGAGATTCTTTAAATGTATGTATTACTTCATTAACTTTCATTATGGTACTACTAGACAATGGAAAATGTCACCATTGTGTTAATGAACAACAATTTAATGAATGGAGAAGTATAATTGTTTTGAATTAGTGTTCCATTGAGAGGAATGCTCAATGCTATAAATGAGTTAATGAATGTAATTAGGAGCTTATAAGCTTAGATCACTTAACATTGCCTTTCATGTAAATAGTTATTGTCTAATTTACCTCATATGTTGCAATATTTTTTTCCAAGGCATTGCCATGAATGGAAATTCAATCTAAAGTTTGACAATGTTATATGTGTAACGTTTGCTTGCTATAGTAGTGAATCATAACAAAATGAACTTAACAAATATTTGGTTATAAGCCTTCAGTTTAATCACTGAACATTTCACTTCTCACTCCCAGACAACATGAATTTCAAAAGTGTATTTCTACATGTCCTATACAACATTGTTTTATTAGATTGGCATTCATGATTGCTGTGAGCAGTATGTAAATTGCTCTAATGATGTGCTTCAAACAGTAATTATCCTCTTAGAAGCCTACATATCGTTTGTCCAGAGCCAAAAGGGGGGTTAACTCTGTGTTAAAGGAACGTTTGTCCAGAGCCAGAAGGGGGGTTAACTCTGTGTTAAAGGAACGTTTGTCCAGAGCCAGAAGGGGGGTTAACTCTGTGTTAAAGGAACGTTTGTCCAGAGCCAGAAGGGGGTTAACTCTGTGTTAAAGGAACGTTTGTCCAGAGCCAGAAGGGGGTTAACTCTGTGTTAAAGGAACGTTTGTCCAGAGCCAGAAGGGGGTTAACTCTGTGTTATAGGAACGTTTGTCCAGAGCCAGAAGGGGGGTTAACTCTGTGTTAAAGGAACGTTTGTCCAGAGCCAGAAGGGGGGTTAACTCTGTGTTAAAGGAACGTTTGTCCAGAGCCAGAAGGGGGGTTAACTCTGTGTTAAAGGAACGTTTGTCCAGAGCCAGAAGGGGGGTTAACTCTGTGTTAAAGGAACGTTTGTCCAGAGCCAGAAGGGGGGTTAACTCTGTGTTAAAGGAACGTTTGTCCAGAGCCAGAAGGGGGGTTAACTCTGTGTTAAAGGAACGTTTGTCCAGAGCCAGAAGGGGGGTTAACTCTGTGTTAAAGGAACGTTTGTCCAGAGCCAGAAGGGGGGTTAACTCTGTGTTAAAGGAACGTTTGTCCAGAGCCAGAAGGGGGGTTAACTCTGTGTTAAAGGAACGTTTGTCCAGAGCCAGAAGGGGGGTTAACTCTGTGTTAAAGGAACGTTTGTCCAGAGCCAGAAGGGGGGTTAACTCTGTGTTAAAGGAACGTTTGTCCAGAGCCAGAAGGGGGGTTAACTCTGTGTTAAAGGAACGTTTGTCCAGAGCCAGAAGGGGGGTTAACTCTGTGTTAAAGGAACGTTTGTCCAGAGCCAGAAGGGGGGTTAACTCTGTGTTAAAGGAACGTTTGTCCAGAGCCAGAAGGGGGGTTAACTCTGTGTTAAAGGAATGTTTGTCCAGAGCCAGAAGGGGGGTTAACTCTGTGTTAAAGGAACGTTTGTCCAGAGCCAGAAGGGGGGTTAACTCTGTGTTAAAGGAACGTTTGTCCAGAGCCAGAAGGGGGGTTAACTCTGTGTTAAAGGAACGTTTGTCCAGAGCCAGACGGGGGGTTAACTCTGTGTTAAAGGAACGTTTGTCCAGAGCCAGAAGGGGGGTTAACTCTGTGTTAAAGGAACGTTTGTCCAGAGCCAGAAGGGGGGTTAACTCTGTGTTAAAGGAACGTTTGTCCAGAGCCAGAAGGGGGGTTAACTCTGTGTTAAAGGAACGTTTGTCCAGAGCCAGAAGGGGGGTTAACTCTGTGTTAAAGGAACGTTTGTCCAGAGCCAGAAGGGGGGTTAACTCTGTGTTAAAGGAACGTTTGTCCAGAGCCAGAAGGGGGGTTAACTCTGTGTTAAAGGAACGTTTGTCCAGAGCCAGAAGGGGGGTTAACTCTGTGTTAAAGGAACGTTTGTCCAGAGCCAGAAGGGGGGTTAACTCTGTGTTAAAGGAACGTTTGTCCAGAGCCAGAAGGGGGGTTAACTCTGTGTTAAAGGAACGTTTGTCCAGAGCCAGAAGGGGGGTTAACTCTGTGTTAAAGGATATGAGTTAACGCCCTCCTGGCTCTGAAGAGATGATAATTAGATTCATGTCAAACCTGTTACTCCGTAGGGAGTATACCTTGACAAATACAAGCACAAAGGTCAGGTCAGAACCCCTATCTCTAGTAAGGGGTGAACATGTAGATTAAATATTGAATGTTAATTTGATGGTGAACCCATTGTCTCTATAGACCATGGTGCCTCCTTGGGAGACTGAATTCAAATTGTAACCAAAATGTGTGTGTTCTCTCTAATGAGCAATACATGTAACTCAATGGGAAATTTGTTGGAACCCTGAAATATTTCTCATTTAAAGATATTTAATTGGGTCAGGTGTTTTCTAATTATTATATCTCATTGTACTTTACATTAATAATTCATTTCATATCAATTCATATTATGATCTCTCATCATTTCAGTTTTCTTTCAGTTTACTTGTGTAATTATCAATCACATGCAAAACCAGGCACAGATTCTAGTTCACTGTAGATGAGGAATTGAGATGTCTTTCTGAAATTCAAGCAGGTTCATTTGATTTTGATAACTACATGTATTGCTGTTGTTGGGTTTTTTATTGGGGGGGGGGGGGGGTAGGCCGTAGGGGCAAGGGGTGTAGATTCAATTATGTAATTTCAGCACTTTCTTTGTTTACATGGACAAATGCAAACATTATTTTCTCACATTGCTTACCTGGCATTCCTTCTTCAAGATATGTAAGCAGTTCAATAGACGTTGATAATGTATTGATTGTTATGTCATGTTTAAATAATGACTGTCCTTTCAAAACGCGAACCAAAATATTAGGACGAGAAAATAGAAACTTAATCACTACTAAGACAGAAAAATGCATACATGTTCTTCTGGTGAGAGATACCCTTCCTGAAATACACTTACTAAGTGGCTTCATTACTCTGCCTTCACCCATTTGTGACCTAATTTGTGTATAGTCCAATGTCATACTTCGGTATGAATCCAATTTATGTTTGTTTAAAAGTCTGGTAACAACCTACATGTATGTTCATATTTAAAACAGTACTATTATCAAATTATTCCGGCCTTTATTTTCTCCTTGAATTTTGTATTTGGAGGTGTTGAGGTATAGGGGTTCATTCATTTGACTGTCAATGCAAAGGTTGAGGGTACCTTTGACAAGACCTTAATCCACTCATGTGCCGCTCTCCACCACAGGAGTAAACGGGTGCCTGTATATTGCTAGAGTAATTATATGATTGTAGGTCCCACACGAAGAACAGTATTAATACTGATGTGGCTACACTAGGTAAACATGACCCAATTATTTATTTATTAAGAATTATTTGCTATTTTTGCTATATATTTAACGCTAGTATGTCCAGTGATAATTATATATATAATCCAATTATACCCCTGCTTTTGAGGAGAGGGCACATTCATTCACAGACATGTTTGACATTCCTTTCTGCATGATCTTATCATCAAATTGTTTTTAAAACCGTTATTTCTATTATTCGCATCATTAATCTACTGCCACTTGAAGTGAAGAATAGAAAAACGATTATTATGTATGTGCGTACACTGCATAGTGATGTAGAAATAGTACAAAATGTACCTCACAATGTGTATGTGACACAATAGAGCTGATTTAATATTTTGCCATTGATTTATTTGACAGGTACATGTTAATGTTTATTATAATTAATTGTATGATTTATATAATTACTTTATTCACAATATTACATTGAAATTATATCTGACATAACTTTGATCTGTATTGTAGTCATTATTAGCGCTATACAAGAACCCATTATTATTATTATTATTATTATTATTATTGTACAGTATACAATCAATTTATGTGTAGTCCGTTATATTTACGGAAGCTTAAATGTCCATGTATAGACTGTAGAAGAATACTTGCCTTTTCCTGTTTTAGTCTGCTCTTTGGGTGTATGTACATGTATGCATTTATTTTATAGTTTGAATATTTTATATGTTTTAAACACTTAAAGTGTATTTTAACACAGGAGGTTGATATGTTTCGTTTGTACATGTATAGTTGTGTTTGTATATATTTTATCATGGTTTATAGGAGAATATCTGAATTTTGCTTCTTCTTAATAAGAGTTAATTGTTAAATTGGGGTTTCCAGCAAATGTTAACGTTCTCACTCAGTTTAGAGATTGTACCCATGTATTCAGTTTGTACAACCCTCCCTAGTCAGCTGTTGGATTACAAAGTACATCCATCTCATTTCGTGTTACAAAGTTTTGATTTTCTCAGAACAAAATACTTGTTTAGAATTATGGCAGTTATATTATTATTTATTTTGAAGACTTTGAATTCAAATGTCATCTTCCAGTTTGAAATGTGCTAACAAGTGCGATATGTTGATTGTATCATTGTGATCAAATTTTATTTAGAGCGTTATTTGGATTCAGAATGTTCCTTTTATTAAACGATGTAAAAAGTCACCGAGTGTCTTATTCTTTTTCGATCGTGCCATGTCTCTACGTTTCATCGTGATATCTTTGTTTTTCTGGACATCAAAGCCATAATTATAGTCATATTGCTCCATCTCCCGCCCTATTCATTGAATGTTTCTACTTACGTAGCATTGACGTCATTCGATGACGTAAATCTTGGAATGCAGTCATGGTGTTTTATCAAAGTGGAGCAAAATGGCTCTGCACCAAAGAAGTATATCATTGGACAGACAATGTGATTACGATGTAAGAATGGAAAAAGCGTCTGACTTTGAAAACGTTGTATGAGTGGCTATGTCATTCGCCGTGCTGTTGTATGTTTTCGTTGTTGTTTGTTGGGGGTAGACAGTTTGATTATTTTAATTCAATACACACTCGTACCTTTCATCCATTGCATGTAAGATCCCCCACAACAATGATGCAGGATTAGCAACGTTAGATGTAGAATATACAGTCTTCATCAAAACAGATATTAAGCTAGAAATCGGGGGGGGGGAAGAGGGGGCGATGTAAGAGACAATAAGAAATGTAAGTAAACAGAAGTATCCTTTACCCAGATTATTCGCAAAGTATTCAAATGATACCATCGCATACATAAATACACGGGATCGTCGTTTACGAGATGTGACCCCCTCCCCCCCCCCCCCCCTTAAAAAATATCAGTCGCCATTAGGAAACTCTTAAAGGTAATACAAAGTTTTGGGAAATTTTGAAAATTGGGTGGATAGTGAATCTTTACAATTTTGATATATTTGGATGCCCCTGTGGATGTATTATAAGCACTACAAAAATTAGCCCCTAAAACACTTCTATTTTCGAGAGAAATTGAATATAAAAATTTACCGGTGCTCCCGGTAAATTTTGATAAATTTCAAATAGCGCCTATGGCCGTACAATGGTAGCTGCGACAATGAAAATCTCAGAATATGTTGTTGTGATATTTAATTTCTAAACGGGAATAGCTAATCGGTCGATTTTAGTCAAGAAACATTGTTTCATAGCTAAATTAATATCTTGACCTTAGAGGGAGCTATACAACATAAAGAGTTTATTATTAATAATTTCATAACTTCAGACTGGATTTCAATCGCGACAACGATCAATGAATATTGTAGGAACGCATATGCTTCCAATATTTTAATTTGAACCGAATTCATGACCCCATACCAACATTTTGTTATACCTTTAATCGCTGTCAGCAAAAAGATTGATGACCTTATTTGTTTTACTGCCAGCACACAGAGATGATATACATAAGCGTAGCCAGGTGGACTGCCCCCCCCCCCCCCCCTCCTCCCTGTTCATTTGCCTAAAAAAAGTACATTTACGGAATTTTTGAGTCAAGAACTCAACCCTTACTCTGCGATTTTGTGAGCCCCCCCCCCCCCCCCACCCTAGTCTGTGTCCCCTCCCCCTTCAATGCCAGTGATGATGAATATAAATGTACATACAGATTTATTGATGTAAACCTCTTACTCTTTCTTTTTTTTTTTTTTTTTCTTTGTATCCTCTAACTTAATGTGAGCTATTATTAGAGATGACGGGCGCTACTTAGTAGGTGTTCTTTTTTCTTCTGATTATCCCTTTTAGGTGTTTGGTGAAATAGGTTCGGTCCTTTACTTCTTGCACCCTTTTGTACTTTGTACTTTGAATAGACAATTACAAACTTGCACGGTACTGTCGTCAGCATGTTAGGATTTTAATTAGACCATTATTACTTGATTCTTATCTCCGACACGACCGAGCAAACATAATACCGTGAGAGTCAAAAAAAAGTTTACACCTAGAAAATTGCTAATTATTTTTGAAATCATTAATGAACAGTAGATCATTATACATCTTATGAAAGAGTGTTTTATCCAAAATCATTTAGTATCATGTCTGTGTGGTATTTGTTCAAGCTTGGATGAACAGGAGGCATTGTTTGCGAGAGTGCAAAAATCGACTTGCGCCAAAGTGATGCCTACAGTATGTATGATGTTGGGATAAAATAATTAGCAATTTTCTAGGTGTAAACTTTTGTTTAACTCACACTGTATACATAAGAATGTGTATTCATTAAACGATTGCACGTTTCACTTTTTGTTTGCTCTCGACTCATTGACAACTTGCTCCACTATAAGTCATTTAATCGATCTGTTAAAATTAGATTTTAAGGTTCAATTAACAATAAAACTTTAATGGCAGGGTTAGCGCGATTTAAATCACGATTCAAATCCCCCCCCCCCCCGATATTTTTTTAAATATCCTAAAAAGTAGATTTTATCCTTACATTTTTGCACAGTTTTGTGCTACTTTATCAATTATTTTGTTGCAAATTCAAGACCTTTTGGTGGCCCTTCAGTTATGTGCACGGACTTGCTTAAACCGAGGCCCATTACTATCAGTGATGCAAGCATATTGAATGCTTAGCTAATAGTGTGTTTTTATCCTTATAACAAATATTTTTATTTTCCATGATTTTTCCAGTAAAACGCTTTTTCCCATCGTTTCATCTTTTCTTATATCATTCCCTATATGTGTTTTCTTTTTCTTTTTCTTTTTTCATGTGTCACATGTTGTTCTTAGTTTTTAACCTTCTTTACTTTCTATTCTGTTTCCTTTCGTTATTCTCCGTTGTTATCATTCTACAACCTTCTCTTTCTTTGTTTATTTTCCTCTTTTTTGTTGTTAACTCCTTTAGGCTTAATCTTTTCTTCTATCATATCCTTTATATTTCTTAATTATCTCCTTTTATATCCCTTTCCTACCCTTCTATTTGGTATTACTTGTTTTTATCCTTCTCTCATCTGTTATATTTATATTTATTTATGATAACTACTTCTTTAAACTTTTCCTCTTCATTTCCCATTCATTTCTTTGTTTTTATTTATATTTTCTTCTCCCTGTTTTCGTTTTGTAAAAAGCGAGACATATGCGCAGCTTTTCCAGTGGCGGCGGTGACAGCGTCAACATCAAAAACTTAATCTAAGGTTAAGTTTTTGAATTTTTGATATAACTTTGAAAGTATAAGTTCTTAGTAAATGAAACTTGGACTATAGTGTAATCAAGTATCCCCAATCATGTGAGTAAAATTCAGGTCACTAAGTTAAGGTCAAAGGTCAGTTTAGGTCAACAAACTTAGACTTTTTTGTGGCATCAACTTCAAGATTTTGAATTTTTAGCATATTTTCAAAAGTTTTTGTTCAAATTCCATGAAACTTGTACCCAAGGGTTATCAAGTATCACAAATCATATGACACAAATTGCAGGTCACAAGGTCAAAGGTCATTTTAGGTCAGTAGACTTAGATTATGTTTTCACAACTTAATATGAGAATAAATGAATCAATTTTTGTTATTTGTTCATGATTCTTAGTCAATATTCACTTCAAAATGCTGATTATATTCAGAGCATTTCATTTCGGGGGGCCTGCTAATGGGCCACCCTGCCTATAAAGAATGTTCCAACCTCAATTGTTCATCATATCAAATTGCGTAATGCAGGCGAGACTGTTTTCATCCTATATTCTCCTATCTTTCCTCATGTTGTTCTTTGTTTTACGCTTTTCACATCTTCTCTTTCTATTTGTCCATATGTTAAACATACTTAGGTCTATATGTTTTTTTTATCTTTCCGTCCGTTTTCTATCATTTCCTATACATATTTCTTTGATTTGTTATTTTATTATCTTATTGATCTTTCCTTCTTTGCTTTCATCTTTTCAATGTTTGGGGAACACTTTCCAAACAAAATCATTTATTCCTAATTTTATTCATTACCGGTAGCCATATTAGTCTTATTAGTATGCGCTTGGAAAGGATGAGCGCTATAGTTCTCCTTAGAACTATAAGCTAAGAAAGATAACCAACAGTCCTTTTCAGGACTACAAACCTTCAAGAAAGATTACCAAGAGTCCTTTTCAGGACTCCTCAATCCTCCCTCTCTCTCACATGGTGCACCCGCAAGCCTACTGTATATCTACATCACCATGCAAGCCGACACCTACAAGCAGCAATTACATTATTATCTCAATAAAAGGTGAAGACAATTTTGAACCTCATGTATTTTTTTAATTTAATACCAACATTGCTGTGTTCTTGCTTCAATGATAGATTACTTTACAGCTAATGCAAACCATCCACCAAGTTTTGATTGCAAATCTTCGATGAAATTTTCGATGAAGCACCTGATTCTTTTATCTAGAAACAAATTGATTTATTCCTCATACCATTCATTAGGCAGATTAGCCCTTGTAATATATCTCTGAGGCAGTTATTATTTTAAAATATACACAAAAAAAAGTTGGTTTGAATAATTTTGTTGTTGTCCAACCCTGTTTAATTACAACCATCAAGGCGATCAATGCGAGTATAAAACCAAACCTGACGTTTTTAATACATTACAGATGCTATATACCGCTGCCCTATCAATGCATATAAGTAGTAAGACGTTGCTAGGAAACCTTCAATATTGTTTACTAGGTAGACCTTCCCTTATTTACGTGCAGCGAGAGGGTGAAATGTGAGTTTTTAAAACTCGCCTTAGCAAAAGATTAAGCAAATCGCCTTTTCGCCTGCGCTTTGGCGAGTTTAAACAATTAAATCGCCTTCCATTTAGTAGCTTGATATTTGCATTATCAACAACATGTCATATAACCAGTGGCGTAGACAGGTTCGTACACCTGGGGGGGATGACTCAGGGGCGGATCTAGCTTTTTGCTAGGGGGGGGGGGTTGACCAAAATAATGACGATGCAGAGCATCGTCCACGAGCCGCGAAGCGGCGAGCCGATTTTTTTTGGGGTGTTTATTTGAACCCCGTAAGTGATGTTTTCCTGGCAACTATTAACACAATGGAGACCATAAAAAGCAGTGCATGATAACGTCTTTTTAAATCAAGTAACAGTTAAATACACAGTTACATCCAGAGTTATCATGTGTTTGGTTAGGTTACCAGATGAGTTGAATATCTTCTCACAATATTTGCACTTGAAAGGGTTTCTCTCCAGCGTGCGTTCTTTTTTTTTTTTTTTTGGGGGGGGGGCCGCCCAAGGGGGGGGGGGGTTTAAACCCCCTAAACCCCCCCCCCCCCCGTAGATCCGCGCCTGTTTAATCTTGTGGTTATCTTGTGGTTTCCAAACCACAAGATAACCACAAAATACTTGTAAGATTTTCTTTTTTTTACCTTCTGAATTGGCTTTCACCGTGTGAATGCGGCTAATAGCAATAAACACAATTACAATAATGATGAGGATTATTATTATCATCATCATAATTATTATTATTATTAATATTATAATTGTTATCATTATTATTATTACTATTATTATCATCATTATGACTTATTAAGTAAGCAAATATCATTCCCCAAAACCTGGGGAGGGGGGGGGGGATGATTGTACATGCCACCCCCCCCCCACCCCCACCTTGTGAGGTGGGGGGGATGCATCCCCCTCATCCCCCCCGTTGTCTACGCCCCTGATATAACCAATTGATAACCTTGAATCTACAACACGGAAGGCTAAAGTGTCACCGACTTTTTTCCACCATGTCTCTATGACAACTGTTAAATACGTGGACGGTTATTAATTTATTTCTCCGCTTTCAACAGTGAAGTGTTCAGGTTGTCTGTCCGTCAGTTCGAGCGTTTTGCTCATGAAGCTCATCAATCCTGCTTACTCATTATCTTTCTAGCCTCGTGGAGGATAGACATTAATCACCGTACAGCCACTATGTATACTCATGAGGAGGTGAACTTATTTATTATTCGGTGTAGAAGATCAGTGTATCTACTAATTAATAATTGAATACATGTAGATGAATGAATTATTGAATAAAAAGATACATACAACGGATGATTAAATAGAAAGTAAATACATAAACAAATAAGTAATTCAGTCAATCATCCATTCATACATCTTACATAACAAAAACAATTAAACTGTTTGATGATACATTAAATATTTCAAATCATCCCCCCTCCCTCCCAGGGGCGTCGCCAAAGGAAGGGGGTGGGGGGTGTCAGGATATTGTCGGTAAAATTGCGCTGCCGTCGGAAAAAAAAGAAAAGGGGGAGGGAAAAAAGAGAGGAAAAGGTAAAGAAAAGAAAAAAGAAAAGGAAAAGAAAAGAAAGAAAGGAAAAGAAAGGAAAGAAAGGAAAAAAAAGGAAAAGAAAGAGAAGAAAGAAAGAGAAAAAAGAAAAAGAGGGAGGAGAGGAAAGAAAGGAAAAGAAAGAAAAGGGGAAAAAAGAAAGAAAAAAAAAGAGTAAAAGGGAAACAAAAGAAATGGGGGTGAAAGAGAGGAGAGAGAGGAGAGGTAAGAGCCTAAGAGAGGAGGAGTGGGAGTAAAAGAGAGAAGGGGGTTGTTGGGTGGAGTCGTCTCGTCGAGGGAGCAAGAAAGACACGGGTAAATATGTTGCTATGTCGGGTCAGCTGTGTCGGTATACTTGCTCGATCCTCGTGTACTATATCAATGCAGAAGTTTGAAGTCGGTGTGATGTATATTGTCGGTCGGCCGACAAGTTTTTTTTCACTACAACTTTGACTTTTTATCCGCTGTGACGACTTCAAGAGTGACTACAACTACAATACTTGTAGGCCTATTTTCTCGAAGTTTCACTTTCCTATAATATCAGCTAAAGAAATCAGAGGTTTAAAATTTTCGGGGAAACTGAATTCAAACAAGGTTTAAGAGTCAACAACGATACGACGAATCGTCTTCCTTTCACTATATTGTGATGAAACGCCCCCCAAAAAATCAGCGCTTCGCGCGGAAGGGGAAAACTGAATTCAGACAATTAGGGCTTATTAAGAGTCGAAAACGTTACAACGATTCATCTTCTTTCTCTAATAATTAAATGAAACGTCAAAGCTTCCGCGCTTCGCGCGAGAGGAGGAAACTGAATTCAGATGAATAGGGAGTAATAAGAGTCAAAACGGTACGACGAATCGTCTTACTTTCTCTATATTGTGATGAAACGCCAAAAATTTCGCGCTTCGCGCGAAGGGAGAAAACTTCATTTAGACGAGTTGAGAACGGTACGACGAATCGTCTTCTTTCTCAAATAATTTAATGAAACGTCAAAATTTTCGCGCTTCGCGCGGAGGGGAAAGCTTCATTCAGACAAGGATTAAGAGTCGAGCAAGGTTGAACGAATCGTCTACTTTCTCTAATAATTTAATGAAACGCCAAAACTTGGGAGAAACTGAATTCAGACAAGGATTAACTGTAGAGAAGGGTACAGCAAATCGTCTTCTTTTCATAATAATTTAATGAAACGTCAAAGTTATGGCGCTTCGCGCGGGAGGGGGGGGGGGACTTCATTCAGACAAGGATTAACAGTTGAGAAAGGTACAATAAATCGTCTACTTTTCCTAATAATTTAGAGGCCTATCACCCACACCCCCTAATGAGCGCTTGCTCACTACCGCCCTCCATAAAATAAGATCCTAGCTCCGCGCCTGCATTAAAATATATCAGCTATGATGCTGACTAAGTTGACGAAATAATTCGTCGTCGAGGAAAATGACCATTTGCGCATATGCAAGTACTATAGATAGTCCATATTAGCCTTCGGCCCCGGGTTTATAGGGTTACATTTGTAAATATTGGACATTTAATTTTGTCGGTAATTGGTCGCTAGTTTTGTCGGTAATCGTTGGCCTCTACAGCCCCCCCCCCCCCCCCCCCACTGAAAAAGGTCTAGCGACGCCCCTGCTCCCTCCCTCTCCTCCCCTTCCTGGATCCGCCTCTGGTCAAGGGTCGAATATAAAAGAAAGAAATAACAGGTTGATCCCGACCTTGGTGCAAAAGGGTATAGCGCCATCTTGTACAGAGACGCCCCCAGTGCAACGACTCGAAGTCCTTTCCCCACAAAATAGATCAATAACCAATGTCACCGATTGTAATGTATTTAAACGAATTAGTGTGCGTTTGTCAGCGTTCAAGCCACATTCTTAAGAGGTGTAAAATGGCGAGGAGATCTAAATTTTTGATGTCAAAGGCCGGGTAAAAGGCACATTTCTGATACTATTATATTTTATATGTTTACAATTAACGAAATAAAAGCTTCTCAGAAGATCTGTTTTGTATATAGTTTAATGTTACGCCAGTAGGTCTATATTGCAAAAAGTCTTGTGGGGGGGGGGGGGGGGGGGTATGTACAGGTCGATGCCAATGGTGTAAAATGGTGTCGGAAGTAGACTTCCGAATTCTTATCTCAAAATTGACTGACCAGGCAAAACTATACATTGCATGACATAACAAGGCTACCTGTCTAGGGATCGGTCTGTGTTAGTAGGTAAATGAAGGATTATGTCATATTACTTGTGTTTTCTCTATTGCTATCATATCTCATACAGCAGCGGTACTTTAGGGGGCACAAGTCCCCCCCCCCCCCAACAACAAAAAGTGAAAAATAAATCAAACAAACTAATCATAACGCAAAAATATAATGAAATAAAATGAGATGAAATAACATAAAATTAGATACAAAGTACATTATGTATATAGTTCATATAGAACCACTCATTCATCCCCATATTACATATTTCCTATAACTCCCCATTAATTTCTACATCATTTTCTCATTCTTCTAGTTCAAATACAGGTATAATGAAATGCGAAGTTGATAGGGCTATACCGAAGAATGTTTATAATTATGTACAACTCATTCATAGTAATTGTGCACCTTATCATGTTTATCTATGAAAGATTCCATTGACATTGTTCAGTGACACATTCGAAACCACATTTTATGTGAAGATACAATTCGAATTCGTGCTGATATCGTACGTATAAGTTGAGTCCCCAGTCACTTAAAGGGAAATCATACCTTTAATAATAGCAAGTTGCTCTGAAAAAAAGCAGAAAATTCAGAAAAGAAGATTCGTAAAAGTTGAACAAAAACGGAGCATAATGAAGAAGTTTTTTTTTAAAATAATTTTGTTAGGGGGGAGACAATATAATCTCTACGGGAATCATTATTATTAATTAACTATTTTTCTTTTGTGTAATCTTATACTCAGTTTATGTATTCCCATGTTTTTGTTTAACTTATTTTTGTAGTTTATTTTTATCATTATCTAAACCATGCATACATTGTTTTAATTGTTTAATAATCCGATATTGTACAGTTCTAATTGTAATTCATGTATTTTTTCATGTGCTGTTTTTATAATCAGGGCTCTGTGGAAGACTAGGGTTTTTTGTATACTGAACAGACTACCCTGAATAAAGAAGTGAAATAAATAAATAAATAAAAAAAATAATCAAATTGGCAGAATTGGTAATGTCACATTGATTAATAGGAGGAAAATTCTCCCGTTTGTTTCAACACAGTGTCGATTTATCAATAGAATAACGCGATAGATTCCTTACTTTCTTTGAAGACCTAGCAATATGCTTTTTATACCGATGTCCCCAGTTCACAGCTGACTGCAGCCTTGCTTGGTTCGTCGTCCTCGAGTCCGGCATACCCGCTCATCATCATCCATCTGGCTCACTCAGTGTCTCTCTAAGAAACGTGCGGGTGAATTGTCTTTTCCATCGGTTGCTGCAAAACTGTTAAAACCAGCTACCTACTGCTGTGCAGACGGTCTCATCTGTTGACTACTTCAAGAAATTACTAAAGTCACATCTATTCTGCTAGAAATTACTTTATTACCACCCTACATATACATTTACTTAACTGATACCTGAAAAGTGACTAACTTTTGGTATAAATGGCCCAAACATTGTAAAGCGGTGTGTGCAGCGCTTTGTACCCGCAAGGAAAAGTCGCTATATCAAATATCTTTTGATTGATTGATTGATCTCCATATAGTTTGACCATACTATCACATTATTCCTTGAATCAGATTATTGCATATAAATGTCTATTATTTTAACTTAAATGCAGAGGTGCGCCCCCAAACTTTTTCAAGTACCCCTTTTAAAGAGGAAAGGTGCCCCCTTTCACTTCAGATAAGTGCCACTTTTTCTTCCTAATACTATAGATGCCCGTTACACATTCTTTTGAGTGCCCCTTACCACCTCTGATTAGTAATTCGCTAGCTCGCAAATGAATATTCAGACCATCACACCCAACTGCAGTATATTGGACCAGTAAAGAGAGAAACAAAATTGAATTTATCTCTGATATGTAGGGGTAAATATTGTCTAAAATTGTATATTTTGGCTTTGAGATTTCCGGCTTTGTATGTGCCCCCTTTTTTCTACCACTAAGTGCCCTTTTTTTGCCCCCCCCCCCACACTGTGGAAGATGCTCCATCTCCCCCTTGTTAAACGAGTAGCAGTCTCCATCCATTTACGCTCCATAAACGCATAATTATGTTGTGGTTTTTTTTTTACTTTACAAAATAAAAATAAACATATACACATACTTGTTTTAGTCTTTCTGTCTCAGAAACTGGATAAGATATTAGTTAAGGTATACCCTTCAAGAGTGTTCTTTCATATAAGTAAACAAGCAGCATGTGGTCTTGTTCAGACGGACAAAAGTTACCCAAGGGTAAAGGTCGTGTTAAGAGCTAGTCGAGGTAACTGTGGCGGGGTATATGGCGGGCCAAGCATGCCACTATCCGTACAACTATACAACTATACGTCTATTCAGCCGGCCAATCAGAACGCAGGAAACTTAACATCTATACAACTATACCAGTGGCGGATTCGGGGGGGCACGTGCCCCCGGTAAATAAAAAAAAAAGGGGGGGGGGAGAGGGAAGAAAAAAAAGGGAGAAAAGGAGAAAAAGGAAAGAGAAAGAAACAGGAGGGGAAAAAGAAAGAAAAGGGAAGAGAGAAAGAAGAAGAAAAGAGGGAGGAGAGAAAAGGGAAGAGGAGACAAAGGAGGGGGAAAGGGAGAAATGGGGAAAGACGAAGAAGAGAAAAGGGGGAAAAGGATAATAATGAGAAGAAAAAGGAAAGAAAGGGCGATGATGTCATAAGAAGGAGTTTTTTAACCGGGAAAGGGGCGGGGGGGGGGGGCACGCAAATTTGCAGTGTGCATGACATGGGGTCCCTCTTGCCTGGCGTGTACCCCCCCCCCCCTCCCCATGCTTGGCCCGCCATATACCCCGCCATATTTACCTCGACTAGCTCTTAACACGACCTTTACCCTTGGGTAACTTTTCTCCGTCTGAACAAGACTATTGACTTTCGATACTCATGAATCAGAACTGTTGATCAAACAAACAATAAGTCTGCATCGCTGATTTCACTGATGATGACTTTACAGAGAACACAGAAAGATTCAGACAACAAAAAAAGAGATCATAGTGTTTCGCAGAAAAAGGGGGGAAAAGTGTACATTTTGAAGTCTAGACAACTGGCAAGAGAAGTTTGATTTTGTTATACATGAATCGATAAAACTATTACTTGTATGTACCCCTAGATAACCCAACACGATGTTTTATTGTGGATGGCATATTTTACATGCCCGACCATGATTGATTGTTAACCCTGCATGCATGATCATTCAGATCCCACAGTCTAATGTAGATGGTATGTAAGATTACCCAAGTACAACTTGATCTCGTATACTGTAGAGAAGGAAAGACAGTCTTATATCTTGCGCATTCTTTGAGCGCTTTATCTCAAACTTCTTACCGATTTGTTGCTCTGACTGTTCTGCTCCTACTACTCAATATACTCATGCGTACAACGTTAAGAACAATTATTATTTCTTGCCGTCCTCTAAAAGCATGATTAGAGAGTAGTATGATTATATGCGTTTGTAAGATTGCGATTCATTGAAGGACTCGCGATCGATCAATCCGGATCAATTGCTCTTCTTATGAGCTCTAATAAAATCCGCTTTTAAGGAGATCATACTTTCTTCAAGAGCAGGGGGCAGGGGTGATTACATGAAAATAACAATACAACAGGTTTTGACATTTGAGAGCACTGGGCACTGACAAGCAAAACATTTAGAATAATAGAAAAAACAAACAAATAAAGCCCTCAAAATGTGGGAATGTGTTCTTTTACAGAGAGGGCAGTGGGGGGGGGGGGGAGGGGGGGGGGGTGGAGTTGGTAAGGCACACATGGCTGCGTATTTTGATTTGTATTCCGGGTATGGCAGATTTGGGTAGGCGGGCGCGAGCGATGCAGTGTGCCCCTTAATTATAATAAAATCATATAACAGATAGATAGAAGGTAGAAGCTCCAATAGCATGCATTTCGTCACGTTGATATTTGTAACAATGGGGAATATAGATGAAGAAAATACCATAACTACATTCCTTGTACGGTCAGCTTGAATGCTACCACAGTTCATCCGCCCCTAAGTGGTGATGGGGGGGGGGGGCACATACTGGAACTAGGGCATGGAACAAACATGTACGTCGAACTAGGGCACATAAGTTTTGCAGCAGTGCTGAAATAAATGGATTTCCACCTAGGCTACACTACGTGTCCCCTGCCCCCATGCCGTTACAATGATGTCGGATCGGTATTCGTGGCAGTGGCGATGATGTTTGGGTGTGGACTGTCCTCTTTTGCTTTTCCTTTTTCAGAGGTTTGTTTGCTTTGTTTCTGTGTGTGCCTTTTTAAAGCACGATGTTTTAGTGTCTGTTTGCGTTTAGAGCAGGGGGGGGGGGCATGCTGTCATGATGAACAGATGAAGACCCCCGTTTCTCTTTTCATTTGCATGTAATCCTTCACCGTACGACGCATCAACGCGCCCCTGCTGCCACACGCTAATCCTCTACCTGTCATGACTGCCAGGACACAAACCAGTTTAACACATTAACAAATACCGAATGACAAGGACCAACCCTAATTCACCTTGGCATTCGTTGTGTCAAATATAGTCCATCATTATACGTCGAGAAAATGGTTAGCCTGACTGATGATAAACCTGTCGTGATATGGGGTACATCTTACCAGTCTTTGGACAGCATCACATTCCGCGGCGTGCCATCACGGTTACTAGGTCGCTGTCTGACTCCTAATTTTGGCACGCACGTGCCCCCAGAGGGTCGGTGTTTCGCTTGGCTTTGTTGGCAACTTATTTCCTTCTAAACTAAACCCACCATCATCATCATCACTTATCATGATAACATACTTATATCTGAATCACTGATAAATCCAATGAGAAAATTAAATTGATGACTCGAAAGTGCCCTGCCCTGATGGCAAGTTGCTTTTAATGGGGAAACCGAAAACATTTCAGAAAAATGTGCATGCGACTGCACCTCATACGTACATCCGCATAACATTTAGTGAAGTTCGTGGCTTAAACAAGGCAAAAAACAACAACAACAATAAGTTCGTATCATTGTGGTGATGTGTATAACACAAAGTTTTAAGTTAATGGACCAAAAATGTATCTAGATATTACGAACGATGACAAGCCTAAATACCTGAAACGCCATGCATATTTTTACATCTATGAATGTTTTACTTTTGTCCTACTTACTTCAATATCTTCTCATCTATTCGTCTCCCTATGCTAATGCATACTATTACTAAGTTTGAAGTTCATCGTCATAAGGTTCTTGAAAATTGAAACATCGGAACAACGAGCTAAAAGAAAACACTGAAATTTCTTGAAAATGAACCTCTCAGACCTTTAATCTGCTTACCCCAAACTCTAACCCAGTTGTCTCCCTGTGATGGTACATGTACATACTAACACCAATTAAATTTGAACTTCATACCTGAAATGATTTTTGAGATGTCGCCAAAACGAGAAAGCTGAACGGACATCCAGACAACCCGAAAACAGCATGCATCCGGCAACACTTTCGCCTGTCGGAGACTTAAACACTTAAACGACTGTGGATATATGATATGTATATTTTATATACATTCATCAATATTTAAAAAATATCATCACCAACGGGTATCCTGAATGGTCAAATCAGGGAGACTTACACTCTCCTTGGTCAAATCAAACGCTTTAAACGTTTTCAATCACTCTATGCCTCTATTTATAATGGTTAAATAGTGCTAAACAGCCCCAAAAGGCCGATTATATTTTGTTTCATTTCATCTTTCAGCTTCTTCTTTTTAAAAACAAATAAAGGTAACATTAGCGTGTTTTTACCTGTTTTTTCCCGGCAGAGAAGGCCCGCCCCCCCCCCCCTTGGATCCGCCACTGAATGTCGTTGCCGACATATTTTCCAATTTGTTCCAACACGAAAAATGACGAATATTTCAATTTTCACAAATGTATGACTCAGTAGGGTCTATTCTTCGATGACCTCGGACGTGTCGTGATCGAGTAGATACGTAGCCGGACTGCCGTTCAAAAGGTTCGCGGTTCGAGTCCCGCACCGGCACTAATGTCATTTGGCAAGACATTGATCTAGACGGCGCTATAGAAATGCCTATTAATATTATTATTATATTATTAATATATTATATTATTATATTATTATAATCTTATTATTATCTTATATCATATTATATTATTATATGATATCCATATTTTGAGTAGTAACCCATGGGAGAAGACACTAAGGAGATAAACATATATTAATGATATATTTGTGTACACGACACACAGCTAGGAGGGTTAACGGCGACTACGTCACAATTCACTGACCAATCTGTTAATTTAAGATCCGAATAGTCTTAGGGATCTCATATTTTAAAATTTCAGAACTGGTCCAATTTATTTCAAACTTTCGCCATTCATATACCTTATTTTTCAGCTCTCATACAAATTAATGAACCTTTTGCAAAAGTTGGATTGCCCTTTAATAAATGATTACCGAATAAGGCATAATTGTCCATTTGAAAGGTTACCGTGTAATTTATTAGCCTATTTGGGAAGAGAGGCTTAACAAAAGGAAGTGATGAATAGGCATAATACACCCCTGGAGAAGGACAATTATCATGGTGGTTTGGTTGCTTGAAATGAGGTCAAAACCGAAGGTCACTTGAACATTCGGTTTGTCAGTCTTCACCCTGCCATTGAGAGGGATTTCTCTAAAACAAGCACTTGGTTCGGAGATTGTGCTACTTCTGAAAAGTATTCACCCTTGCACTTTGACCGCATCACAATCAAGTTTGCACCTTTACAATTATTCAGACTTTCGGCTGAATTTGTGTGCTCATGGGTTAACAAATCACAGCCTGCCTCGAGCAATGTAGAGAGAACTCTATATACACTTTTACAGAATGAGGGAATAGAGATATAGAAAAAGGGGGCTCAACCCCAAATTTTGGTTTCACGGCTATAACTTTCCTCTTTCGTTGAATTTATGGGGAGCGCGGTTGGAACACCGGCAAGTTCAAGTGGTTTTATTTGGGTAGCAGTGAGAACGGAAAGGCCCGAGGCAATAAATCGATGAAAAAGAGTGCAACTTGAACGAGTTTATAGGGCGCTCTCACGGCTCCTTACATTAATCGGCAAATATAACGAGACGTGGAAGTCTAGACAAATGTAAACTCAGGCTGATTCGTCGTCACTGAGCGATACGATGAATGTTCTTTCTTCTGTCAGCTCGTAAGCGATGGAAACCTGAGAGACCTCAGTAGATGCCAGCTTGGCCCTGTCTCACCTGCGACACATATCAGCTCCATGTTATTTCTCGCGCCAAACGAAACAAACTGGGAAGGAACGAGAGAGGAATAAAGCTGGAAAGAAGCAGAGAGAGAGAGAGAGGCAGAGAGAGAGAGGCAGAGAGAGAGAGAGAGAGAGAGAAAATTCATGCTCGTGAGCCAACTCGTAGTAAGTCGATGCTCGATCAAATGTTCGGCCGAAGTTGACATAAATTAGAGATGGAGAGAGCTCTCGTCCCGCAAGTACTCTCACACACGCTAGAAGAACAATAACTCATTGCAAATTCATGTTAGAGCTTCGTTTTTCTGCAAGGTACCTTCACGTGCGGAATCTTTGGGCTCGTTATCTCATCCCGGTTTAGATCATTTGACAGCATAACGAGCAATTACTGGACAGCAAAGCCATATCTCTAGCCGATGTCTTCAGGCGTCATCCTGGAAATACATCTCATCTGGGATTTATAGCTAAATCGGGGACTGGGCATCGTCTGTAAAATACATATGTTGAACAAAGCTTTGTCATTGTGTATCGACTATGCAGACGTGTTAAGTCAACAACATCCGACTTTGGTTTGGTGTATGTTATGAACTTGAATGCGTGCTTTATTAGTTCTGGGAGGAGAACAGAGAGAGGAAATCGTTTTTTCTTTTCCGATTTCGGAGATTTTTAAACGACTAGTTATTCAGTCGCAAACTGATATATTTCTTCATCGTTGATCGTGTAAATCAGAATAGAGAGACAAGATGGTTTTGGACTTGAGTGGAAAATGGAGATCAGAAAAAGTGGAAAACATGGATGAGTTCTTGAAGGTATGTGCCGAAAAAAAAAATCATTTTGCCAAATTCTAGCTGAGTACATGCATATAGGCCTGCCTATTCGCTTTCCAATTCAGATGCTACATGCATATGCATGTACACTAAACGACATTACTAGTTACCACATAATTATCGATCCCCAGCCATTTAATATTGAAAGGTCATTTGTTTCAAATAGTTTAAATCTTACTTGTAATTTGTTACTTTAAGTGTTGTATTTCATAATTCTGTGCCGTTTTGCTTTGTAAAGTCACATACATTTGAAAGAAGACCTTCGGGTTATAATCAATTTTTTAATATTTTGCTTTACCTTTTATCTACGTGACCGTCTCTTTGAATTATTTAATAAGAAATATACAGTGCGTCTCAGAAAAAAGAAAATACCAGAAACAACGGTTATTGCGACCCAACTATGAACTCAGTACATATATTTTCTTGTGTTTCATAAAGAAGAAGTGAAATTATTTCAAATGAAACTTTGATTAACTTAATCTAATCGTTCCACTGAGCAACGTTGTATTGAAGATGGCAAGTAATAATCCATTTGTGTCAGATTTTAGTAAGACTATGAATACGTGAAAGTCCCACCCAACATGGCCTGAACTTCTGAAGGAAACACATATTTTAAAACTCAACGAGAAGCTCGTTTTCATGTGCTTTTTAAAACAAATGAGGGCATAAATAGGTCCAATGTTACCATCAAATAATGTATAGCAAAACATATTGTCGATGGTAAGGATAAAAAGGGCATTTTTCCCCTTTAGGTCTGCAATTATCATGAAAGGTGATTTTTGCATTTTTTCAAAACTGCCTTGAGAGCAAGGCATATATACGGGGGGGGGGGGGGGGTGACATTCCCACCAGACTCAGATTAAGGTGGACCATATTGGTATCAAGGTAATGATCTAATGGCTACATATATGTGGCACTAAGTAATCAACTATCAGAATGGCATTTTCTCAAACGATGGGTTTCTTTTTAATCGAAAAGGGGCACTTTTTCATTGCTCAAGGGTTATTTAATGATTTTAGGAACATGATGGTGTACGCCTTTAATTTCTGAAACTGTTTAATGAATTACACCTTCGTTACACCATTTCATTCTGACATATCAATATTTACATTTCACTCCCTTTAGTCATGTTCCCAAGTGATCATAATGTTTTTACTGTTTTACCAAAATACGGCACAAATGGATGTTGACTTATGTTCAAAACAACGCTGCGCGATGAAGCGTGTATGTTACCCAAGGGCCAAGGTATCACCTGAAAGCAAATTACTTCTACTGAATGGAAAGCAAAGGATTTTGTTTGTATACAGCTCATGATGTTGACACAGTTACTGTTAGTTTTCGGGTTTCAATTTGTCTGGGACCCACGTTATATAAAAAATAACGATAATATTAAAATTATATGATATTGAAATTAATACTAATAATGATAGTGACAATAATAATGATAATGATAATTATCAAATAATGAAAACAGTAATTATAATAATAATAATAATAATAATAATAGCCTAATAGTCCACTCCAAATTTTATTAAACCGAAACGGAAATTCTTTTTGCCCAATTGATCGTGAGCCCGGCAGCCACTGAGCAGCGCCAGATCGACGTTGCTCTATCCCTTATTGTTGAACGCCAAACAAGGTAGCAACAACTCCCATCTTTTAACGTCTTTTGGTATGACGCGGCCAATAGTATGACAATAGTAATTATAATAATAGTAATACAAATAATGATAATAATAATAATAGAGATTTCGATACAATTTAAATCATTTTATAACACTTTACATTATGTTTAGCAATCCATGACCTAATCTATCCCCTTTTTTTTTTAAATCTCAATAATGTAAAAAGATGATATTTATTAATTAGCTCATTAATTTTTCACAAAATAGCCCATACCATTACCTGGTCTTGTAGTCAGTCAACAAATGGTGTAGTTTAAATCGATTTCAGTTTTACTCCACATTAACCCAAATACGTTTGGAGGTCATAAATCTATTGTTGCCCAATAATCGTTGATCAGAAATTAACAATAACACACAGCTGAATGCAGGAAGGTGAGAACGAATATAAATATGATGTGATATGGAGATGTCATGATATGGCGGTGCATTCAAGTATGTGCATATGATAATAATAACAGTAATTATAATAATAATAAAAATAACAATGAATACTTATAAAGTGCACTTATCTAATAACTTACTCAAGGCGCTATACAAAGCAAAATACACAAATCTTATATGCAGACAAGCCTGTACCGATTAACGGTGTAATAATATATACAATTATGATATTATGTAAAGTGCTTAGATACATGATCGGTGTATTAAAGCGCTACATAAACTCTGAATAGTATTGTTGGTATTAATTGAAGTTTGTTTTAATTGGTAGGCGGCTGGTGTTGGCCTGGTAATCAGGAAACTGATGTGGATGTTCACTCCAGAGATTGAGATAACCCAAGATGGAGAAGACTACGTCATCACCACCAAGATGCCCATGATTACTGATCGTGTTGAGTTCAAGATTGGAAAGGAATTCACCCACAAACTACCACCAGACTTCAAAGAAGATCATACATTGATATCCACGTGGGAAGGAGATCAACTTGTCACAAAGTGAGTTTAGAAAATGTTTTGGTGGATTCTAGGTAGGAGGAAGCTTAGGGAGTGGGGAAGGAGGGCAGGAGACGCCATACATGGGGGGCAGAGTTCCTTGTGAGGTGCAAATGAAAGTCCCATGTCCTTCTCCTTTCTTTTTTCTAATTATGTGTACTTGAGAGATTGGAATTTGTGTTTTGAATATATCCATTGAGTCGGGTGTGAGTCGCATACTTTCATGGCGACACACCCCCCCCCCCCCCCCCCACACACACACACACACACTAAACCCCATTGTCTGGATGATAAGATATAAGAGACGTCCGCTCTTTCCTGTCGAATTAAATACGATAAAAGAAAGTGCATGTCTTCACTATACTTTACACACTGCCTAAATAAATACGGGAACAAGTGAGCAAATTTGAGTAAAAGCAGAAAGATTTGGTAGTGTGCTGCTTTTGTAGACATTGCAATGCAAATGCAAACAATGTAAGATCACGGATGCAAGTCATAATGATCGATGTCTTTTACATATTGCATCCTTTCATTGCTATGATTTCAGTAGTATTTGAGTGCAATAAAATGCTGACCTAGAAAAGTGCCAGGCGTCATGCATTACGGGCAGACAATTTTCTACATTGCTTCATGTTATCAGTCTGTTTGCGTGCATGAGTTTTGGCTGTGCATGTGCTGTGTCTAGACAGTCGATATATACACATCAATACTGATGGGGATAAGAACCTCTACATATACCGCTACCTACACATATCATCGAATGAATGTGTTGAATTTGTATCAAGGTCAGACCTTCCTGCCATTTAAGTATTAGAATAGTCTCTACTGATAAATGTAGAATAAAGCTATCGGGTATCACTGTCCTTGTTGGTGATTTACATACATTTATTTCCCTCTTAAAGCCACCGTTTACCTTATTATGACTTGACTACAATTTGAATCTTAAATATTTTCCAAGAGATTAAATTCAAATTAGATATATATCTTTGATCGAAATTTCGAACGTTCATATGCATTATTGATATTATAAGTCTTCCGGTCAGAAGAAAAATCCAAATCGACTGCGAATCTTCATGGCGTCACACTAGTCATGCCAATCACAATAATGATACCACTTCCGACCGAGAAGACAGTTCAGCATTACCTCCATCTGAAATCAAAATTTAACATCAGCATCACACTTGTAATTTATTATGACTTCATAGCAACTCGTAAAGATATATGGAGGTATGTAAATAAGAACTCGATAAAGTACCCCCCCCCCCCCTCCCTACCCCCTCCTCCCGAAAATAAGAAATGAAAATGAATTAAAAAGAAGAACAAATGATTAAGTGTGGTGCTTTCATGTAATTCAATCAAGTTATGCATTGGAAATGTCTGAAGCCGTGTCGATTCGTCGGGATTTAGTGTCTTGTCTATACCTACTAACTATCTCCATACATTCATGAATGATGTGGAGGTGTCGTTCTATAGCGGTACAATCATTTAACTCTCAATCCAAGGGTTTAGGGTTCGAATTCCAACTCGACACTAACGTCTGTTGACAAGCCATAATCCACATTCTTACTCATCATCTAGGTGTAAATGGGTTCCTAGCAATCTGATGGGATGATAATAACTGCATGGCCCTTAGCATTGGTGATGGTGAGGCTTCCCTGGGGGAAACAAATGTAGTATTTTAATTATTGTTATTTCATAATTTTCGCTGTATAGAACTCTCATGTCGCGTTTTTATTTTATTATCCCAGAATATCTGACGTCATAATCTTGACAAACGCAGTGAATTCACATGTGTTGCACATTCTTTAATAGTCTTCATGATAAGATAATTTACCACGCAAAGATGATTACATGAGTATATAGCGTAGCCCGAGATCTGATTTATTTTAATGGAAATTCGATAATTAGTACGATTTTTAGGAATGCCTTCTGGTATTTATGCTGTTTAACGATCATCAAACCAGACGCTTTCATGAATCAATATTTAGACGAATAGGATCTTGACCCAGTTGCAGCCAACCCGTTTCGCGGGAAAGAAAAGTTAATAAAATAACAAAATAACATGCTGTACCTTGCCCCTGGCTTGGTTATTAACCATGACCCACATTTATTTGACTTTTCGTTGAACTCTGCGCATTTCTTTCTTTCTTCATATGTATTGAATTGTGATTCATTTGAGTTATTACAGCCTGATTCATCATGACGTTTTTCAAAATATCCAGAACAGTTTGTTATGCTGTCTCTGAACCATGCTCTTATTCAACTGTGACTACATTGGGCTACTGATGTGCACCAAATATATTACTATAACATTGTTTCCATAATCTTCGTTCTTCATTATACATGTAATCCCACGTGTCTTATCAGGTTTTACTTAAAGGTAATACAAAGTTTTGGGAAATTTTGAAAATTGGTTGGATATAAGTGATTCTGTACAATTTTGATATATTTGGATGCCCCTGTAGATATATTATAAGCACAAGAAAATTTAGCCCCTAAAATACTTCTGCTTTCGAGAAAAATTGAATATAAACATTTACCGGTGCTCTCGGTAAGTTTTGATAAATTTCAAAGAGCGCCTACGGCCGTACAATGGTAGCTGCGACCATGAAAATATCAGAATATGTAGTTGTGATATATAATTTCCAAACGGGAATAGCTAATCGGTCGATTTTAGTCAAGAAAAATTGTTTTTGATAGCTTAATTAATATCTTGACCTTGAAAGGGAGCTATACAACATAAAGAGTTTATTACTTACAATTTAATAACTTTAGACTCGACTTCAACCGCGACAATGATCACTGAATATTCTAGGATCGCAATATGCTTCCAATATGTAAATTCGCAAATTCGCGATCCCATATCACAACTTTGTAATACCTTTAAAGATAACGTTCTTTTGGAGGAGTAACATTTATGTGCAAAAAAGAAGAAAATTTATGAAATAATGATATTGAAAATGGATAGAAATGATGACGTAGACATGCTCTGACTGGCAGTTTTTTAAATTATTTGTTTGTATTGACCGGCACTATTTATATTCCATACATATTGAGTATTATATACCGCATCCAAAGGGCTGTCAATAATGCTCTCAGAAAATATTTACTCTTTGAACTTTAAATCTACCACAGTTGTTTCTGATGGAGTAGAGTTTGAAGGAAAAAACATACGCAAGATTTCAGATTCGAACACTATGATGTTTTCCTATGAAGTTCAAATTGAAAAATAAGGCCTATCCGATCATGAATATTACTTATAGCAACATTTTTGTAAACGAGGGTTTAGACCTTTAATTCATGTCACTTAAAGGGAAATCCAACTTCGATCACAACTAATCTAGAGAAAAGTAGGAAATAGGCAAAAGTAGACTGGTGAAAGTTTGAATGAAATCGGACAAAACATAGGGAAATTATGCATTTTTGAAATTTGTAATCACCATCTCTAAATAGGCATATGTTTCTTGTCCAAATTTATTTCAAACTTTAGCCATTCTTTATTTTGTCTGCTTTCATGCAAATCAAATTATTGGAAGAATCGAATTGCCGTTGAATTATGAATGCTATATTTTACATATTATACCCGTGTTAATACAGAGCCTTCGATTGAAATACATGTGATTCGTAAAGAGACATTAGAGATCATATGTAATACTCATTATCATTCCAATAGTTCGTTTAACCTTACATACAGCACAGGTCCTAGTGGTCAAATCGTTAATTGCCTCCAGAGGGATAGTGTAGAAGGCCAATATTATTATAATAATGATGACAATCACTGATAATAATGAGAATAGTAGAGAGAGAATGGTACAACATATAGCTTACAAATGGTGATAACAATAGAAGTGATAAAGAGAAGAAAATCATATTGATAATGAAGATGATGATGATGATGATGATGATGATGATGATGATGATGATGATAATAATATTAAAGATAAAGTTGAGTTCTGGTCATGCGATTGCATTGTAGAATGGATTGGAAAAAGTTGATCATGTAGCATGTAAGTATTGGTGTGTACTGCAAGGTTCTGGAGTCATCAAAATCATAATAAATTTGGCCCAGTCTTGGTAAAGTAACAATTAGCACTGTACACAGAAAGATGTATATGGGACTACAAAAATGTAGCTTGGTTTCCTCATCTTGCTATGCTCACTACTCACCCAGTATACATTTTCTACCAAAATTGTTTGGCAAATGACATTTATTTGTAATCTTGAACATTCATTGTAAGTTTCGTTTGATTCTGTGAGAATTCTTTTTTTTTTTACCAGAACTCAAGTTTATGATATGAATATGATTATGACGATTATAATAACGATAATGATAATAATAATAAGAATAATAATAATATTGATGATGATGGTATAATGATAATACAGATTATTGATAATCATCATCAATAATAATATTTGGTAATGATAATGAAAGTAATAATGATAATAATGATAATGATATTAATATAATAATATGTTATATTGGAGATTTTGATCGAACAAAGTTGATTTTGTTATATAAATTGTATGTTCTTTCAAATTTGACACTCAATTTTTCATTATCTCACAAAAAAAATTATTTTGTGTAGCGCCCTCTGCACAGAAGTCAACCATCCCTTTAATAAACAGTGTGCGTTCTCTCCGTCTCTCTCTCCTTCTCTCTCTCTCTTTCTCTCTCTCTCTCTTTCTCTCTCTCGCTCTCTCCTTCTCTCACACCATGGACCTACCACAAACACAAATATCTCTGATGACCTATTGAATAGATGTGTTCAATCAATATTTTTTCAGATAACTCGCCTTGAGAAAAGAATAATACAGGTGACAAAGGCTGTAGCATAATATTGAAACCCTTAAAGGTATAGACCAGTTTTGGAAACGCCCCCTCTCAAAAAATGAATTGGAAGCTCTTATTACCAATCATGTGAAAGAATATGTTTTGAACTTTTGACTAATACGTGAAATACGTAATGAAACAAATTTTGCCCCGGAAACCGCCTACTATTGGATATATTTGGTAAATTATCATATCGATCCGTCCTGGATAGATATCGCGAATGCGCTTTAACATTGAACATTTGGACATATATTTCTGTTTTCTGCGGATTTAGGTTGAAGTTTTGCCATCTAAACCTCTGAAGGCAATATTTAAACAATATTGAATGGATAATTTGCACCCAAAACTCTTGAACCGCAATTTTACCACTACCAGTCTATACCTTTAAATACAAATCTTTGAATAAAAGAAACTGCACCCCCATAAAATAACAAGTTTAGAACTCCGCTGCATGACAGACAAGCCGTCTGCTCTTTCTGCTCATAAATCTTTGCTTCCTTTTTCTGTTGTCTGAAGTGAATGTTATCGCATATTGTCACGATCATTGAGATGTTTTCTTAGATGTTCAGAAGTATCAAGTCTCTGATTCAATCTTCCCACAAAAATAAATAACTCTATCACATGACATCGAAATATTATGGACTGGCAGTTTGGCAGCAGGAAAGACTTATGACCGTATGGTATTTGTTCTATTTAAATAGGATTGCCTTAAGAAACGAAAGTAGCCTGAACTTAATACACATACTATGTGCAAACATTTCTAGTTTTTCTTTGTTTTGTCACTGCTAATGTTCAGTACAAACTCCCAACAGAGAATTACCCGTGTCAGAGAAATAGCATATCCATGAGATATTATGGAATACTGTATGCCTCTATCATGTACAGAGTGAACGTCAAGGTCGTGGACACTATGAACGTGGGTTTGTATTAGGAATCTAGACATTTTAAGACCAAGTCGATGTGTTTCCTTCAGTTAGCTTTGAGAAATATAAGAGAACAACAACGAGATGTCTGCACGACAGAAAGAAAGAAGACAGAACAAACAAACAGAACCTTCTACCAGAACATTACATAACGTTATTGTTTTGTAAAATAAAAGTTACATCACTCATTAAATTATAATTATACCATACCTTGCATTATAACGGTTTTAAATGCATTCACGATCATAAAGTACGATGCTGAAAAACGAATTATTTTGTCTTTGTGTTCAAATACGTAATATTCAGACTCTCACTTTCAGATGATAATAAGATTCATTAAATCAGTTCACATTGATTAGAATTTACAATCAGTGACGATAATTTGTCAGCAGAGTGCAATAAACTTACAAATGGCCTACATTTAATGTGTTTTACATCTTTAAGAAAAATGAATTTTCCCCACTTGAAAACATCGCTGCTGCATATTGAAGAGACAAAATGTACGTTATGGCATTATCCATTTTACTTTTCGAAAAGAGAGAGAGAAAGTGGCTTGGGGTTACATAGGTTATACCAAGCCAGGTGGTATATAGTCAAGTCATCGAACACAAAGTGAGAATCACATTAAAAACTCGTTTTCTTCCGGCTGCTTAATGAGCTCTTGATTAGATTTCCTATCAAATTTTGGACATATTTCTATGGCTAAACACTTCTTCATTAGGTGCGGTTATGAAAGAGTTTATTTTCCTATGTCAACAGTCCATCAGATGGCGACAGGTGAGAATACGGCTTGAAAGGAGTCACCTCTGACATTATCATGATCATGCCAAAACTATTATTAGTACAGTTTGAATGAAAATCCATCTTCCCATTTAATGAGAGTGAAAATATAGGGGAAGAAAAGAGTGGTGGTAGGGAAAGAGAGAGAGATACAGACGGGAGGAGAGGGGGGGGGGGGGGGGGGGCTCTTTTGTTCTTCTATCCAATTTGTAAAACCCTACCTATACTATACCTACACCACTCCCCAGGAACCCCACGATAATAATTGCTTTCGTGTTTTACACAAAATAAAGTTTCGGGTTGGTCACTACATTCCCTCGCATACTGACTTACTGATCGAAATGTAGAATTCGTTGCTCCGTCATAATTTTTCAAAGCGAAGTCTACCCTTTAATAGAAGCAGGAGAATTGGAGAATCAGGTCAGTGAAAATTTGAGCAAAAAACAATAAGTAAATAAGAAAGTTATAATCATGTTCAATCATACATTTATCTATGTTTTATTTAACACCTGTATGAAACAAATCTATTCCATCGTCAACTAAGAAAATAAAAGTTTATGGAATTTTCTGTACAGAGCAAATTGTAGAGGAGCTCGCAAGATACGTCACAGTGTTGATACGTCACAGTGTTGATACGTCACAGTGTTACAAGTTTGTGTTTGATTGATCTCATCTTTAAACATTCATAACTTTATGATTTGTCATAGGATTATGCTCAAAATTTCACTGAATGGTTTCTCTCATTGTTCTGCTTCTTTTAAAACCAACTTGATATAAGGGTGGACTTTCACTATAAGAATGTACCCCACCTCCAGTTGTTAACCGACGACCCCAGTAGGTGAAGCGAGTACATTTTTTTTCAGGGAATTATCTAGAATTCCTAACGTTATTCAAAGAGTCATATTATCTGTACGATATCATTTTGTTTTTATGATGTTATGGTAGAAAAAAATTATTGCGACAATAACTAGGTTTAAAGTCTGCTGTGTGTCCTCTGGTGTTATGATAAACACATGCACCACATTGCAACTAAATTGTGAGCACTGTGCGTCTCCTGTGTCTTTCTTGATTGTGGGACACTTTTTTTGCATTATTCCCGTTATATTCCTGTCATGCACAGTTCATGATGGTTTACCTTTATATGGATGTGGGTTTATGTATCAATGATATATATTCCCCATGGAATGTTTTCGTGGTTTACTAGTCTACTCGATATCCGCTGCACAGGCGATGAGCACGACAAGGGAACCATTTTTTGGTAACTTTTGGCAAAAAATACGTCATTTTCGGCGAATTCGAATTCCTGTGCGGGAGATAAATGGTTCGATTTGGTTCACATCCCCAAACAGAATTCGGGTCAGTTACCACCGGCTAATAACTCCTTCTTCTAACGCAGAAAAGGACCCAGCGGTGCTATCATTCAGTCTCAATTTGATAGGATGAGGTCAGTGACCTTTATGCTTTATGTCATAACCTTATCCTTATTTAGTCGAGTGCGAAGACTAGTCTGCCGGCAAAGACTCTATTTTGACACTTTACCACAATTTCTAAAGCCTTGAGCAGAGCCTAGCTCTGTCAGTCTCTGGCTGTGTCCGTAGAAGCTAAAGTACAGAGCCTATATGCCGTCAGTATAGTCTCACGATGCAGACACTGTTACGCACAGCGACTTACAAGGGTTTGTGCATGCCTGCAAATTAGATGAAGTTCTGAATTAGTATTATCTTTCAAATGCCGTTGGAATTTAACCTTTTTATTTTTTGGGGGGCCTGCAAATATTCCCGCAGATCATCTTGGCCCACCGCCCTATAAGTTTTCCATGTTGACGTCTCATGTTCTTTTTCTATGTTTTGTTCTCTGTCTTCAGGATTTTATCGCAAGAAGACGGTGTGACGACGGCTCGAACACTAGTCGGGGAGAAGCTAGTAATGACGCAATCCAAAGGAGACGTCACTGCTACCAGAACATTCTACAAGATGGAGAAAAAAGATTGATGTAAAACCCAGCGCCCCGTCGCTCAAAGCGTACAACTGATCGCCGTTTTTCTCTCTGGATATTCAGTCAAAAAACTGGATTGGTTGGAGGACTTCAACTACCCGTCATGCAGTAGAAATTGCGATTAGCAGTAGGCATAACAGCGTAGGGTTGTGTAGTCTTCGACAGCTTCATGCAGCTTCCCCAAGATTCAAGTGGCATTTATCGTTATGCATTGTGGACACGGTTTTCTTATATTTTTGCGAACTCATCCTGTACATGAACATTGGAAATGCAATTTGCGCATGAAATATTTTTTGTTTGCATGATAGTAGTATGGAGTTGTTTAATGAAAATATCAGATATGACATTATTGTAAAAAGAGAAATGAGCGTCAGAAAGCAAACATTAGTTTTCTGAATGACATATCACTTTATGAAAATAAGTATACATGTTTGATTTTTCTACTCTCCCCAGTCAAATGGTTAATAAGTGGACCAAATGATACATGATTTTCATGTCACCAATTTAGAAGATCAATTAGACTGCTTACAAATTTAAATTGAAGTCGATGTTGAAATACTCATATTTAATACGGCCTCGTTTGGGCCGATGTTAGGAAATATTGAAATGGGTGACCATCCTTCACTGCATAACGTATGCGACTAACCCAGGGACTATACATGAATATGACGGAAGAGGGCGGAAGAGTTACTCGGGACAATATCTACAACATGCTACCACCTATATCTTGTCTTCGTGATGCTTTGACTGACAACAGATCATCATCGTGGTAAATCATGACGTCGACTTACGACAATTAATAGGGACTTTTAGATTCGCACGAAGACAATGGGGATTGCTACGATCGACGTCCTTTTAATGCACTGCCTTAAATGGACATCACACGTATCTGTCCACGCAAATCTAAAAGTCCCTAATGTCAGCCTGCGACTAGCGGAAATAGTCTGTGACAAGTTACAACTGCACCTACCATGCATACGGCAATTGAAGTCGGCCTACAAACTATACGACACATTCGACCATGTCAGTAACACTACTAAAGCTGTTCCATGTGACAAGTGCACACGATCCGACTCCCGCCTCCCCCCCCCCCCCCCCCCCCCGCCCCCCACCCCACTCCGGGAACGGAGGGACCGTATGCGTGTTCCCAAAATCTCCGGCTCGTAACAAAAGAAAAAGGTCTACCCGTATTGACTTTACACACCGAACTTATGCTAAAAAAAAAGGGGGGGGTGCTGGGAACACGCATAATTATGCGTACCCTAAATAACACTGAGTAGGGGGGGGGGGGGCGGGATCCGGCTACTCTGCGATATTACTTTGGGACTTTGATCCCAAATTGAATCGCAGTCGTAAGGTATGGCACACTGCAACGTCCAATCGAAAATCAGTCGGATAACAGTAGGATCGTACAGTGTGAGTTGGGCAAAACAATATAATCATGATATATGATTGTGTATACTAGTAACTGGCTTGATCATAACTACCAAAGAGTAACACTATAGAATTCAACCAAACTCAGCACTAAATACAACTTACAACTGTAAACAATTACCTGCATAACACGGTAACGGCTTTTACGTCAGGCATCGATCTTCTGTCACCGATATTTTTAACATAACTCTTGTTCGTCTCTTTTCACAATTCGAAAGATTACATTGCTACATTACAATGTCCGAACAGTGTCGCCTCAAATTTACGCATATAATTAGGAATGAACCTGGTCGGTTACTCTTAGGAAATAAAGGTTCAACGTGAACCTGCATTTGTTTTTCTCCGAAACCTGTAGTACCCAGGATACACTGTATACACGAGTTGCAATATTGGGGTTCATTTTCGACGCTTTCGCCCTGAAAGGTGCTCATTTGAACCATCAAAGCACAGGTTAAAAAATGCACCCTAAGGTTACAATATGGTGTTTAATACACCCGTGAAGAGGCTGGTATCGGGACATTTTAGGGTTGAGTCTCTGATGTGAGGTGATGAACCTTAACCTATTTCCCTCTCCATCCCCTATGTATGGCAAATAGAAAAGTGATAAATCTGTCCTGTTAATCGTTATTTTTTTCTTCAGGAATGCGCCCACCTGACCCAATGCACTCGGTGGTTTTTTTCTAATTCATTCATTAGTAGTTTATAGCCTTTAATCACCCGTTACTGTTTTAAATTAGGGTTGTTTATGGTTTCGAACCCCTGATTACACTTGGGAAAAAACACGTCACAAAATCAGTTTAAACGTACAGCTAAAACACACATCAAGAAGACTATTTCACTAAAACAAGATGAATATTTAACTATACCATGATGTACATTTTACCATAAAATGAGTGATTGATATTTTACCATAAAATGAGTGATTGATATTTTACCATAAAATGAGTGATGGATATTTTACCATAAAATGAGTGATGGATATTTTACCATGAATGGATATTTTAATCTAACATGCTATCCTTCCCCTAAAGGAAAGGTTAAAGTATCCGTCGAACATAACATTTTTCAAATTGGTGACTAAAATGTTCCTTTTCTTATCTATGCTGATGACGCGTTTTCTCCATTAGCTGGACATCTTCATTGTTGGTAGGTAGGAAAAGCTTCAGAAACTGTTAGTCTGCTGGACATCTTCATTGTTGGTAGGTAGGAAAAGCTTCAGAAACTGTTAGTCTGCTGGACTTCCGTTAACTTTACTACAGTAAAAATACCATTAAACCACCTTTGCATTGCAAAAAGATTTCCCAATTTGCGTTTTCTGAAGTAATCTTGCAGACAATCACAAACTATTGAAGCGGAAATGAAAATGTTCTATAAACGTAATAATTGACATTATATCTTGCATCAAAAATTTGTTGGCTTTTGATTGGTTGAGAGCTCGTCACATGACCAAAAATATTTGACCTATTTTTAGAAAGTACTATATGAGAGTACTATTTTGGTTTACTATTTGGGAGTTGAAGAAAAAAATGTGATTTTTTGTTGTTGAATTGAATCAATTTTTTTTTAAAAATCTTATTTTAATGAAAATAAATATTTTAAATCTTTTTAGATAAAAACTGACATTTTTTTTGTTCTAATTTTTTTCTTCCCAAAAATGTTTTTTTTTTTTTTTTTTTTTTTTAAATAAATGTTTGATGCAGGATATAAAACAAATATACCATGCCTTCTATTCGAGGTACTGGTTAAACTATGGGCCTCGGTGACTCCAAAAGTACCATTTGCTTCGGGGCTGCGCCCCTCAGCAAATAGTACTATTGGAGTCACCTCTTGCGCATAGTTTTAACCAGAACCTCTCAAGGCAGTGTATATTTGTATAATATGATATAGGCCTAGTGCATGGATAATTCTGAAATGTGGGTACTAGCAGTTGACATTGTTCATATTCGCTTACATCACTTCATCATAAACCTTGTTGAAAGTAACTTAGATCTTACATTTATTTTTGAAACTGTGGGCTGCATTTGTAGATATATTTAACTATTAACGTTCGTACTCTTACATATCATAGATGTAAATGTTCATGTAAGTCATGCACTCATAGTTAGGTTTATAAATGCTAAGAAATAAATTCATAAGCTTAAAGTTAATCCATTAAAAAAGAAGCTCCTATATAATGCTATACATTGAACGTATATAGGTTTACCATAGCGAACTTTCAACAAGTAACAATGCAGTATTGTTTACCCATATTTAATTGCCCAATAACGGAGCTGATCTTTAATTTTCGAAATTTAAGAAAAGGTTGAGGCTATTGTAACAGCAATATTTGTTGATTCCTCACGTTTTAATTCAAATTTCGTGAAAACCTATTAAAAATGTGTACAGGTAAGGTATCCAGTATTTAGTAAGGAGCTAGTGAATGATACGCTTATAAAAATGGTAGGGGGTTAATTGCATATTATATTTATTGTGTACCCAAACATGCATAATTATGTGAGTTTGCTGTAAATGAAAGGTATAACATATTTGTTTGTAATTCATTGAACATGTGTGATAAAATTTGCTGCTAAAAAGTATTATTCATAAAATGGTGACTTTCTTATGTCTTCTAGTAGAAAAGACTACAACAAATCATCAAAATGGTATTAAATGTTGAAACTCAATTTTAATGTTCTAATATTTCATGGCACTATCTCATATTTGTAATTAATCATGCTTCCTAAATAAAGCATTCCCGTTCAAAAGATTTGAATTTTTAACCTGTATTCTTTTGTTCCTCGTTACTGCTTACGTTCCTCTAAGAAATATTTTTTATTTTCAGTCCTCTCTAAATGATTAATGAAAGGGCATAATGGTACGTATATCAGATGAATCTTTACCTCATTTGATGAATTGTGTAAATATACAAGTTACAAATGAATATTTTATCGCTGCAAGCGTTTATATGCCATTAGGAGCTATCTCACATTTCTTACAACCTACATAATATATGCGATTCAAACAAACAAGTAAAAGTTTGCTCTATTCATCTAAACATCAGATGATTAAAGTGAATATACCATTTTTGTAATGTAACCAAATTTAATGCATACGTCTTTGTGAAGTACCTCGATACGAATTATGTCATTCATCTTTTACGAATAATTGTATTCTAATCGTCAGAATGAGAACTGCAAATATTAGTTGTTGCTAGGTAGGTCACACATTGTTGCTTGTCCTACCTAACGATACGTAATATATGCATTTTGCATTCTGACCATTAAAATACAATTATACAAGAGAACAAAATATTTGTATTGAGGCACTTCGCAAAAACGTATGTATTATATCTCGTTACCTTAATACGTAAATGGTATTTTGCATCGTAAGACGGAGCAAAGTATATTTCCCCTTAACTAATATTTCTTTGAAATCACAATGCTATAACATTTTGATTGTGTTTAGCCATAGTCGTATACATATCCATAATATCGGACAAAAATGTTGGACAAAATTTTAACTAGACAATATCACTTGTATGTTTACATGCAAGGTCAGTAAGTGAGACCCTACACATTGGGAATATTTACTGAGTATTATGCAATCACACAACTTCACAGTTTACCCCTATAAATAAGGTAATTACCATGATAAAAGATCGCTTACGTGACGGGTTATTTCAACTGAAGAGCAAACACAAGAAGGGTGTATTTGGCATCATGTTGACAAAGGTCTACTTATAAGGCTATAAGAAGACCGGCTACCTTTATATGAGAACACACATGTCCTGTATTCCAATATTAGTAGCTGATGAGCGAGGGAGTGTAATATACTGCGAGTCATCGTTTGCTCTGAACGAGAATATTGTATGATTGGTCAGTGTGGAACTCCAGTAGTTAGTTACCATCCTACAAAAACTGTGACCGTGGTGTTTTTAAGCTCGTGTGACAACTGGATCCCATCATCACACACATTGAATTATAATTGTAAGTTTTCGTGTTTTACTTTATGTACTTCGTGAAGATGAATCGTATGAATAAGCCATTTTCGTAATGTGACTATATACACTGCATACATCTTCGAGAAGTGCCTCGATACGAATTATTTAGTTCACTTTTTACACATAAGTGTATCTTAATTCATAGTATAAGAATGCGAATTGTATACATTATTTTGTTGCTAGGTAGGACTCGCATTATGGCTTGCCCTGTCTATAACAACACGTAATATATGCAATTCGCATTCTCACTATTGAAAATCATGTTCATTTATTCGTTACAGGTGAATGGAATCATTCGTGTCCAGGCACTCCACAAAGAAATATGAATTACATTTGGTAGCATTACGACCACGGTCTATTGAATGATGGGTATTCATGCCAATAGATAAACACCATATACACACGAACGAACAAGGAGATGTGTACGGTGGCCTGTACTAATAAATAATAAGAAGCTGTTTCATATACTGATTACTGAGAAGAATTGGTTTGCAAATTCTGCCGTATGAGTATTATGATGATTTTGGGTTCGATAGATGAATTGGTCTACAGTCAAAATTAGCAAAACTATATTTTATGCGTAAATAATATTGGTCATTTCCAAATAGGCCATTTTCGTCAACATTTATACTAAAAGGCTAAGTTTTCTTCTAAAATAATTTGCTTTTAATAGATGCAGAAAATCGAGAGAAACAGAGCCAAAACAAATTTGAATAAAATCGGTATAAGGAAGTTATGAATGTTTTTAAAAGTATGAAATACTATGGAACTTAGAAAATCACTACACAAATTGCCAACTTGGTTATCAGTTTAAGACGTCATTGCCTCACTATTAATCAATTACTCTATGTATTTTCATTCATCCCATTAATTTCCCTTTCTATCTCCAAAAACTTGATTTCCCCATGCCTTTGCCCAGGTTTGTATCATATTGCGTGCATGACATTTCACAACATCTGTTATGAACTTTAAAGAATCGATCCAATTTGTGAATATTGTATATTCATTATCATTGATTCTTATATAAATAGTTTATCAAAATTCACATTTTTAATGATTTGACTGAACAAAATTATTACTCTATATTAGTGCATCCACAAAAAAAACATTACTATTGATATAACTTGGATCCTGGTGTGAGGAAATAAGATTTTAGGGGGGAAATTTTATATTTGTATCATCAATATTAAGAAAACAATGAAGGATAGTGAGTCAATGACGTCACAGACTCATGGGTGAGTTGCCAATTTGTCGTGTGAATTTCAAAGTTTTTCATGTCTTTACAAATTCATAACTTTCTACTGTTATTCTTTTTTATCCACAGAACGTATCAGTCCATCAAGCTCAGCCTCTAACAACCATGGCCAAGGTCAATTTCACAGGTAAATGGAAGCACACCAAAGACGAGAAGTTTGACGACCTCCTTAAGGCTCTTGGTGTCAACATAATCAAAAGAAAAGCCATCACCGCCCTGTCACCCCAGCAGGAGATCACCCAAAATGGAGACCACTTCGTCGTCACTAATAAGACATCGATCAAGACAGAGACACTGGAGTTTACTGTAGGCCAAGAGTTCAAGTTCAAGAATCCTCTCTCGGGGAAAGAAGAGATGCTGCTGGTTGAGCGGGACGGTGATAAGATAGTTATCACGTGAGTTGAGTTGTAGTATTCGGTTTAACCCATATCAGTTGTTGTTGTTCTTGCTTTTGGGTATTATCGGCGTTTCATTCTTTTTGAGAATATTTACGCCTCTCTCCAAAAGATTTTTTATTTATGAAGTAATCAGTTTTCCTCCTCAAATTGGCAGCAATCGTTCTTAATTTGTACACTTCTTCATAGAGTGAAAAAAAAGAATGTTTATTGAATGAACCTATATGAAAGAAAATTGCAACTTTTTTATCGCAAAAATCCCCCAATGTGTACACCAAGATAGTGTTTTTATATTTTACACCGCGCTGCCAACGTAGAATCTTGAATTAGATCGCTCTAATCCGAGAACGGCCACAGCGTACTGCATTGGAAATAGACTTTGAAAATCTGTGTTTTTTGTGCCTTTTTGTTCATGTATAATGTTTAATTTTTAGCATTCCTTATAAAAAATTCCGGATGCAAAATATCACGAAAAGGAGAGAGTGTACTGCTATGGGTTCCTGAGTTCATCGTGCAATGCCACATACACGATATCTTTGCAAGTTCAACTTATGTCCGATATGTTCCACAAGTATTATGGAAATACACTATAGACCCATGAGCATGAAATGACAAAGAAATGTCGTTTTACTTGATATTGTCTCTGGTCCAAGTTCTAGTAGAACCTTGAGCTTGATAATAATATCTTATGTGGTCGCTAACGTATGGGACAAACTAATTGGTTTGACTTGCCCATCTACATCGCGCGTTCTAGATGGAAATTTACAGAGGTATTACATTCAAAGAATGATTAGGATGTTCCATGGTAATGTAATATGTGTTAAACTGTCCCAATGAAACAAACTGTTACAGAGATGAAATTGAGAGATGAAACCGATCTCGGATTCTCTATTATCTAAATCTGTTTTGATAATCATTAACTCATCATAAAGAGGTGTATATTGAGAGCAGTTGAACGTATCAAAAAATATGTTAAAGCTGATTTTTCCATTTTTCTACCTAACATCGTAAATGAAAGAGACAAAATGCAAGTATGCTGTTATTACCTAGGAGTTAATGAGAAGGTCTAGAAGTCCCAGAGGGTGACATTATTTATATTTCTGGAATTTTCTGCTCATGGTTATGCTTGTGGCCCGGTCCTTTCAATAAAATAACTATTCATGGACTATAAGTACGCTCTAAAGATATATAACAAAGGAATACTATTATTTTTGTGATTATTTTATGAACTGTACTCATCTCGACATCACAGAATTGACATTTGTGTTCGTTTTGTATCATTATTTCTTTTAGGAACAAGGCAGACCCGAATGGAGTTGTAGCAACGAGAGAATTGATAGATGCCAATCATATGACGATAACACAAAGGAAAGGTGACGTCACAGCCGTCAGACATTTCAACAAAGTATGATGTGGATGGTTAACACTCGTCTGACAAATTTGTCTCCCCCTTTTACCGTGTTTTATGTATTTAATTATGAAAATAGTACCATGATATTTAAATGGAATATGGAATCATTATTTTTTTATTTAAACAAATAGTTTATGGACCTAATTCCTTTGACTAATTTTTCTAGCTGCAAATGGATGATTACATATTTGTACTAAAGTAACCCATTCTTTCGATAAGCAATAATAGAGAAAGAAACATTAACGAATGAACGTGTCGTTACAATAGCACATCCATGTGAATTTACGGTCAATATTGCAAAAAGACCTGTTCCAAATAACAAGTTAAAATAGTTTATATTAGCTACTAAAATCGGTTTTTGATTGACTGCAGGAAACCTCTCCGAAACTTGTGATAGCTTGTATAACCAATAAGTTTATAAAACATTGTCTGGATGAGGAATAATTGTTTTCGGGCCTGATCATTAATCTACATTTGCCACTCAATACCCCAGAGAGAAATGGGGACCCGGTAGGATGACGAAAGCATTTGTGTTTAGTTGACGGTGGCCATATGGTAGGAATACTCCCCAGGGAGTGGAGACGGTGCACATTTAGCGTGAATGAATCCGACGACTGGGTAATAATAATCTGTAAAGCTCTTAGAGACGGTACTTCGTATTAAGCGATATATAAATCCAGATTATTATTTTTATTATCGTGCCGTATAAATATTACTTTTCAAGAGTAATTTAAATTGTGACCAGTGTGACATTTGACATTCCATATGACAATCATTCCAATCAAATGTATTGACAAATTATAATCAATGTACATTATTTGAAATATTGAATTGATTTACATTATTTTAAAGTAGAAGAGTAGGCGTGGGTGAGAGAGAGAGAGAGAGAGAGAGGGGGGAGGAAGAAGGAGAGAGAGAGAGAGAGAGAGAGCACAATGGAGATGCGACATTTGACGTTAGTATGTTTAATTAACCAAATCGTTTTTTGATGCAATAAACATGTTCTACAGGTACGAAAGAATTTGTTCTGATGTCTTGGTTGAGTGGTATGATTTTAAAATTTGATACCTTAGTGATGTAACTATGGCGATTGGTACACTTCCTAACAACGGATGTGTTTAATATTTTAAATCACTATGAAAACCATGAGGAGAATTAAAAGGGATTATTACAGATGAAAAGAGGGATGGTGCCGACTCGTAAAGAGCAATGGGAATGATAAATCGAGATATCTAGAGAGAGAGAGAGAGAGCGAAATAAAGCGAGAAAGAGAGAGAGAGAGAGAGAGCCATCCAAAGATAAATATATTGAAGGATAACATACATGTATATCACAATCACGACAATGGTGTATATAAATAGAGGGAGTAGGAAAAAAATAGGAAGAGTGGGCGAAAGAAGGGGAAAGCAAGGGAGGGATAGAGAGAGTTGCGAAAAATGGGTAGGGATATAGCAGTTACTCTTCGTGAGTGAGTGAGTGCGTGTGTGTGTATGTGTGTGTGAGAGAGAGGGAGAGAGAAAGAGAGAAATAGAGAGAGAAAGAGAGAGAGACAAAGACAGATTTTGTTTGCGGTCTGCATATACGTCACCTGAGTGCTCTAGGAAGGAAAGTGACTTGAATGCATGTAAAACCAGACAATAAACAGTGAGTGACAAAACAGAAAGAGGGCGACAGAGAGAGATTTGCGTTGGGTGTCTCGAGTTCTACAGAAAGGAAAGTGACCGAGTCAAATAATAAATGCATGTAAAAAAAAAAAAAAAAAAAAACAGAATGAGAGAGAGAGAGATTTTTGCTTATCACGTCACATGTATGCAAAGTTTTCATTTTGCTTTGCTATATTGTTTTGGGCTCATTCATACGGTTATAAGAATGACACATGGACAAAAATCACAACAGGTCACTTTGAAAGACATATATTGCATCATGTGTATATACTATACAGTATATGGGATCAAAGTCTAATGTTTGGTTTACAAGCTCTTTCATGCATGTCTAGGACTATATTGATATTTCGTATTCGTATGGAATATGGTTATCTGTGCATATAGCTACCATACGTATGTCTCCTGTATAATGAATGCATGTCATGTACATCTATGCTAGGCCTATTGATTGGACTACAAACTAATTGTTGTTGCGCTAATAATAAATACGTTACTGAAGTTGGAAAGTTTTTTGTTCCTGGTCCGGGACGTACATTCCCAACAAGCAGTACTCCGTGGTGATCACGTCCGTGATATTGGAAATCACAAATGGCATCGTCGGGCGAGCTACCAGACATGTCTGGGTACTGGAAGCTGAAGAAAAACGACGAAAACTTTGAGAAGTATCTTCAAGCCAATGGAATAAACTTCGTCCTCAGGAAGGTTATAAAATCGGCCACCATGTACCAAGATATTGAACAGGATGGAAATCAGTTCAAGATCAAGATCATGTGAGTAACACACAGCATATCTAAATTCAATCTTAAAAAAATGGTCTTCAGAGTTTTGAATCCCTTACAAGGGTTTACAAATAAGGTTTCACCCCCCCCCCCCCCCCCCCCCCCCCCCCACTCCGTGAACGGAGGGATACCATGCGTGTTACCAAAATGTCCGGTAAAGGGGTACTTTTCACGCACCAAAGTCCGGCTCGTACATACACAAAAAAGACTTTACACAACGGACTTAGGGGGTGTTTTAAAAAGGAGGGAACATGCATATGCGTACCCTAAATAACACTGAGTGGAGGGGCCGGGGTTTCATGTTTCATTCTGACAAAATACAGAAGTCTAAACAAACTCTAAACATGAAATTTGTATAAACATAATACAATTAGTGGCGCCTCTGACTAATCTCAAATCCAATTCAGACAAACTTGTTTAATTTAGGTGAAAATGTCAAAACTTGTGAAGGGCCAAAATGTTGTAAAACATCATAATTGAAAAAAATCGTATGAGTATGGTGGAAAAATATTATTTATTAGCAAAAATACAGTAATTTTTTTTTCAAATTTAAATTTCGCACCTGGCAGTGTTTTATTTACCCCGTTTGTTGTGTACACAATCAGGGCTTCAATTTTAACTCATAGAAAGAAAAAAAACACATACGGTCTCTCGATCACAAATTTTGCACGTACTTTCATAAACCCATCTTACTGCTACATATAAACTTTGAGATAAGTTTTAGAGCACTTGCAAATCCCTGATAATGGCATTAAACTAAGTAGATTTACAAAGATCGTCATTAACATTAACATTAACTTAAGCTCTGTGTCAATATCTTCCACTTCCAAAGTCAAATTATGTTGAATTTTCTTGTAAACGCATGACCAAATCAATACTTGCAAACTTATATAAGTTAAGGGAAATGGGCACCTCCCACTTATCCAAGTCCACTCAGTACTATTCCTTTAACCCACTCGCTCATTTTCGACACGTGTATATATTATTTCTCCTTCTTTTGTTGTTTCATTTCTTTTGTGGGTTTATAATTTTTGTGGGTTAAGATTATGCGTAACCACTAAATCTCCTATATTTCTGCTTTGAAGTTACTCTCTTTGAATGTATAAGTGATACTTAGTCGGAAGTAAAGACGTACTTGAGAAAAGGAGACGACATTGTAAAAGACTAGCACTAGCAGACTATATCGAAATATAACCTGGATAGTTGATGTTCCGGTAACTGGACGTCACTATTTCTGTGGTGTACAAAGATCAATCGTGCTATTGTTTTAATCCAACCTCAACTTGACTGTGATTCCGGTAGAAACCATATTTTGTATCATATGCATGTTCAAGTTTACACATATGCCTACATCAAGAGCAAGAGTACAATGTATATATATTGGCAAAGTGAAAGAAGGCTGCAAAACAGACAGTTAGCTAGAAGCTTAGGCAGTATAATGAATGTAAGTTTTAGTTAATTTGTTAAATGATATACTGTAACGGAAAAGTTGTATGAATTTATATTCATTTACATGGAAAGGTAATTTTTAAATAAAATGATAAGGAAACTAATGAATTCACTCAATGCAATTTAACGATTGTATAACAACAAAGCAAACTACCCGATGATGGCAATCACTTCCACTTGACGATATGCTAGCAAAGTCTGCGACCCTACTATGAACTATGTATTGATATCACTATGTTCACTTTGATGTGTATTCCATATGTATTGTAATTTGTAGGTTTATTTGCACTTTTTTGTTTTGTTTAATATGTAATTGTTTATCAGTCTATTTTGTGTGTTTAAGCGCTTAGAGACTTTGGTGGTAAGCGCTTTATAAGTAACGTTTTTATTATTATTATTGTTATTATTATCAATACACAATTGTGGCAGCGTATTCTCGCTGGTGACTTGGCCAAAAACGGTGATCTCATGAGGGGGGTGGGGGGGGGGGGACACGTCCCCTCTACTGAAATGTTCTCTCCGGTCATTGCATGGAATGGTTGCCCCTGCTAATGAACAAAATCATGCTTGAAATACTGTACATAATAGTGTAGATGATGACTTGTCTCTTGCAGTATGCCGGTTGGCCAACAAGAAATGGAATTCACAGTCGGTGAAGCTTTTGAGACGTACAATAGCTTCCGCAAGGTTACCCTACACAGAATAGCAACGTAAGATTGGCCTTATATCATCATTTACAACAACTTTTGATACTTATTTAAACATATTTGTGGCTTACACCCAGTAAATAAGATCGAATGATCGATCTGTATTGAAAAACAAGTCAGCACAAATCTTGGAACCGGAAGAAAAAAAGTTTTGATACATTTATCTTTTCTTGCGATGTTCAATGGACATTTCTTCCCCAAACCTGTGATGTATTTTAAGATTACATGTTTGGGATGAAATCTGTCTTGCATACAGTTTATATAAATTATGTAATGGTACAAAGCTGATCCTCGGAAAAGCGCTTGGATCATCATGAAAACAACATTTGATGTTTGAAACAAATTGAATACGTCAATAAAGTTTGTTTTTATGTCTCAAAATCTTTGTATTTGCTTACAAAATAATGAATCAGCATGTATCTAAAGGCATATATATCTTTAGCTTTTGACTTATCTCTGATCCTTATTTATCCATCTAATTATCCATCCGTACACAAATCAAATTCAAACTTTTATGTATCCAATAGGAAACCTTTTATGTTTAGTTATGCCCTTTATGTTAGACAATACCATGACTGAAATATTGATACACAATAATCAATTATTTCGGTTAAAATTCTCTATCAGGTATTAACTTCAGCGATTATTTTTATTTGTTCTTTATTCTCTTTTTAACAGTTGGGACGGACAGGCAATGGTATTGAAGTCAGCTAACTCTGGTGATGATGAACCGGAAGAGAAACGTGAGCTCGTAGATGGTGCGTTGTGTATCACAATGACTAAAGGGGGCGTCTCAACCAAGAGAATATTTGAGAAGGCAGAGAAAAAATAAGATACCGTTAAAAGCTGGTTGCTTGTTTGTGAGGTTGCAAGTTTTGAATGAAAGGAGGACTTTGACAAAAGATTATTTTTCGTGAAATATCAGACATTCTTTACAAATTGAGTTACCACTTGGTTTCAGACCAATGTATGTCATATTGATTGTATTATATGAAACGAGGTAGCCTTTATGTTTGTGTATATCAAAATAATTATGTTTAAAGGCGAATTTCCCTTGTTTTTCTATGTAAAAATTATACGATCTCTCACACCCTACTTACCCTTCCGTATCCTATCGTTCTTCTACCATACTCCTCCCATCTCTCTACCCCTCTCATTTCTCCCCCCCCCCCTCTCTCTCTCTCTCTCTCTCCCTATGTGAGGCGGGGGGAGAGGGCGTTCTAGTGATTGCTGTTCTGAACTGGAGCGACCAAAATGATGTGTGGGAGTGTCAGATGGAGTTTTTTTAAAGAATAAAATCTTGAAACAATGCATTGAATGCAACCCTACGGTACAGAAATTAACAAGAAAACGTCTTTTACGACTGGCTAGTGGGCCACTCGACCTTTCTCTTTGATAACCCCTTTATCTGTAACTTTTGCAGGTTGTACTTTAATGACCCTCGTCATTGTTAATGAAGACAAAACATGTATACTCTATTATCAAAATGTATCAGATCAGTCATTTTGCGGGGGGGGGGGGGGCTTTGGGAGGGGGGGGGGGCTGTCAACACTCTGAGCCTTCTCCTTAAAACCTAGCCTGATTAATTACTGAAAAGTACCTCGAAAATTAAGCATCATTTTTTATAATAAAAAACAAAAATCGACTTCAGTAGGCTACTGGCTGTTGTGTGGAAGAGGCATTAACGATACGCGTGCATGTATGTGTCGCTTAATGTCAGCAACGTCAGTAAAAACGCGCATACCTGTGGTTTTCCCGGCGGAGTGATATTTCAGTCCATATGATAACATTTTATCACATGTGACGTTAACAAAAATAATGGGGACCTAATTTTGATTGAATTTTAATGAAAACCGTTATTCTTTTCAATTAAAAATATCAAACACTAATGAAGGCAATTGTTATATCAAATAAAACAAATAACATTTTCTAAAACTCCATCAATATTCAATTCCAACGCATTCCTTAGAGCTGTTTAGGCCTTATATTTTAGAGCAATAAGGCCTGCTTAAATCTGAGTGCCCCACCCCTTCTTTGTTGTTAACCTCAGGCATATTTATCTCTGAAATTATTATCTCTGACATTTTTACCTCTGACATTTTAACCTCCGACATTTTAACCTCCGACATTTTTAACCTTGCCATCCTTTACCTCTGAGTGTCTCTGACATAGAGGTTAACAAACCTGGGTAGATTGATGCCTTGCCAAGGAACGTTAAGACTGTGGCAGGGAATCGAATACCGATTTAGTGATCTACAGTCGACTGACTTTGGAGTTTGGAGTTACTCTTAATTTAGAATGTATCAAGTGACACAGCAGTTTATTTAGTTAATCAATCAACTCACTTATTATGTAAATTACAAACTCTTCCTGGCAAAAAAAGGGAACAAAAGGGGAAATATATATATATATATATATATATATATATTTTTTTTTTTTTGGGGGGGGGGGGGGGGGTGCTAAAGAAAGCAACAACAACAAAAAAGTTTTCCTTCCCCCCCCCCCCCCCCCCAAGCCACTGAACGAAATATCTGACGACGTAATTTTCCAATTTCCGGGGCCCCAAAACGAAACAAAACAAAACAAATTTGCTCATCTGACCATGATTAAATGCATTAGAACCCCTGAGCTTTCGGAGGCTCTGTCCCCTGGATTGCACCTACGGCCCAAAGTCAGGCACCTGGATGCTCATCTGACGGTAATTTAATGCCTAAACCCCCTAAGCTTCCGGGGGCTCTGCCCCCTGGATTTCACCTAGGGCCCACAGTCAGGCACCTGGATGCTCATCTGACTGTAATTAAATGCCTAAAACCCCTTGATTTCCGGTGGCTCTGCCCCCTGGACCCCACCTAGGGCCCTAAAGCGGACGGCTGGATGCTAGTCTGACGGTAATTTAATGCTTAAAACCCCTGTGCTTCTGGGGTCTCGGCCCCCTGGACCTCACGCCAATTAGTGTCCTGCCAGTGTCACAAATAAGTTATCAAAATATGTTCATCTGACCGTAATTAAATGCCTAAAGTTTCCGGGGCTCCGCCCCTCAACCCCGTTAGGGGCCCTAAGGCGGGCCCCATGCATGCTTGTCTGACCGTTATAAAATCCCTGAGCTACTGGGGGCTCCGCCCCCTAGACCCCACGCCAATTAGTGACCTGCCAGTGTCACAAACATGGTATAATTATGCTTATTTGACCGTAATTTATCGCCCCAAATCCCTGAGCTTCTGGGGGCTCCGCCCCCTGGACCCAACAACAATTTGTGTCCTGCCAGTGTCACATATAAGGTATCAAACTATGCTCATCTGACCGTAATTTATTGCCCAAAACCCCTGAGCTTCCGGGGGCTCCGCCCCATGGACCCCAGGCCAATTCGTGAGTTCCTAGTGTCACAAATAAGGAATAAAAATATGGTCATCTGACGATAATTTAATGTATAAACCCCTGAGCTTCTGGGGGCTCCGCCCCCTGGACCCAACAATAATTTGTGTCCTGCCAGTGTCACAAATAAGGTATCAAAATATGTTCATCTGACCGTAATTTATTGCCCAAAACCCCTGGGCTTCTGGGGGCTGCGCCCCATGGACCCCAGGCAAATTCGTGACCTGCCAGTGTCACAAATAAGGTATCAAAATATGCTCATCTGACCGTAATTTATTACCCCAAACCCCTAAGCTTCCAGGGGCTCCGCCCCCTGGACCCCAGGCCAATTCGTGACCTCCCAGTGCCATAAACAAAGTATAAAAATATGCTCATCTGACGGTAATTTAATGTATAAAACCCCAGAGCTTCTGGGGAATCCGCCCCTGGACCCAACAACAATTTGTGTCCTGCCAGTGTCACATATAAGGTATCCAAATATCCTGATCTGATCGTAATTTATTGCCCAAAACGCCTGAGGTTCCGGAGGCTCCTCCCCCTGGACCCAGGCCAATTCGTGAACTTCCAGTGCCACAAACAAAGTATAGAAATATGCTCAGCTGACAGTAATTTAATGTTTAAGACCCCTGAGCTTCTGAGGGCTCCGCCTCAGGGACCCCACACCAATTGTGTCCTGCCAGTGTCACAAATTAATAAGGTATCAAAATATGCTCATCTAACAGTAATTAAATGCCTATCCCCCCTGAGCTTCTGGGGGGTCCACCCCTTGACCCCGCCGAGAAACGTTCGGCGTGGCCTGCATGTAAGAGCGGGGTGATGGGGATTTTTTTCGTCTACCCCCCCCCCCCCCCCTCCCCCCAACGTTTTTGCCACTGCCGGTGTCACCATAACTAACCAATATTTGGCTCGCATAATTTCGAATTTGGGCCCCCTCCCCTAAGAAATCCTGGATCCGCGCCTGTCCACCTCTGCCTTAATATCGTTGTTTCTCTTTCTGTCTCGTCTCCCCACTCCGCCCCTATCTCTCTCTCTCTTTCTCTCTCTCTCTCTCCTCTCTCCCTCCCTCCACTCTCTCTCGCTCTCTCTCTCTCCCCCCCTCTCTCTCTCTCTCTCTCTCTCTTCCATGTCCTTTCTTCTGTATCTCACCCCAATCCCTTCGCTCTCTCCATCTCACCACTCTCATCTCTGTCAACCTCAATCTTATCTTCCGTACTCTATCAAGGTTTTAACACACCCCCTTCCATCTCTAATCATCTTCCTCTCCCATCCGTCACCTTATAAACCTTCCATCTCTCCCAACCTTTCTATCGGACGTCTTACTTTCCCCTAAAATCTACCAATTATAGACTTCATAATCACGTACTGGTTTCACAATTTTTAGTAGGTAATTTCACATTTTCCCCCGTGAGGAACGATAAAAGATTGGTCGAAAATTGGTGCCGGGTAAAGATGTCAGCGGTATTAATGTTGGAGTTAAAAATGCCAGTGGTGAAAATGTCAGAGGTATTATACCTATAAACAATCAATGGACATGATGCCATTTTGCTTTCACATTTCTTCTTCCTCGATCAACTTATTCAGCTATATGAATATCAATATTAACAATTATGAGCCTTCATCTATACGCAGTTGGAGAATATGTGAGGCAGGGGAGAGGGCGTTCTAGTGTTTGCTGTTCTGAACTGGAGCGAACAAGATGGAGTTTTTTTAAAACTATTTTAAAATTACGACTGGGTAGTGATCCACTTAACCTTTCTCTTTGATAACCCCTTTATCCGTAACTTTTGCAGGTTGTACTTTGACCCTCGTCATTGTTAATAAAGACAAAACATGTTCACTCTATTATCAAAATGTATCAGATCAGTCATTTTGGTTTTTTTTGTTTTTATTCCTGCGTTTTCAATATAGAACATAATCATATCCATAAATTAACAATTATTTCTTTATTATACATTAACAATGCTTTTTAAAGTACATTAAATAAGATGCATACAAACACAAATATTTGCCAATGAAAACAGGTAAATTACAAAAAAACGCAGGACACCGCCATCATGAGCGGGTAAGTTTGAAATCGACGGCGGCCTCGAGAGAATTAGCGGCATAACTCGTAAATTGATCAAGTGGGTGCAGTGAAAGCGCATGTGCAAGTGCGAATGGGGTTCTGGTACGTATTGTTTATAATCCAATACTGGTCTATAGTTTTAAGAATTAATACATTTAAAATGTATTCGAATTCAGAGACAAAATTTAATGAGAACCGATTTTGTATGATGATATAATGTGACGTTTTAGTGTAGCTTTAAAAGAATAAAAGGTCGAGCATGATTTAACTATTTTAGATAAACTGTTACATAAATCGGGGCCATGATGTTTGATTGATTTATGTGTAATCAACAATCTGGGGTTAGTTAAATGAAAATTATCAGAAATACGATTTGGATAAGAATGAATTGTATTACTATGAACAAAAAAAATATCGAATGAAGGTGGCAGTTGCTTATTCATGTATTTGAACATAAAAGCTGCAACTTGGAGAGTATGTAAGTCAGTGACTTTTTAGGTTTTTAACTTTAGAAATATTGGTTCTGTATGGGCTAAAAAAAAGAGAGATCCAAATGCGCAGGGCCTTTTTGTTGTTGTAATAAAAGAATCGAATTAAGTTTGGATACGCCACAATTTGTCCAAACAATATTACAGTATGAAAGTACTGGTGGACTAAAACTTTAGATATACTAGGAAGAACAGATATTGGACGATCATATGAGAATCATCTTTTTTTAAAGATCGGAGTTACCTTCGTTATCTTAAGTAAATCTGGAAAAGCACCTTTTAATAAAGACTGATTAATAATATGGGTAGTGGATTAGCAATAACATGTATTATTTGTTTTAAAAGTGATGTACTATTTCTATCACAACCTTGAGGTTTGGACATGCTTTAGTAACGCTAATAATTTCATTAAGGTTTGTGGGACTTAAAAAACATGATTGTTGGATTCGATCTAATTAAAAGTCAGTATAATGAATGTTAGGACTATCAATTTTACTTGCAAGTTGGGGCCCAATATTAGTGAAAATGAATTAAAATAATTAACATAATCACTAGAGTCCTCAATTATAACATTATTTAAGGTAAGCTCATCTTTTGGTAAAGGGTCTATTAATTTCCCCATATTTTTTTTAATAACTGTCCAAGTGACATAAGTGTTACAACAAGCCCTCTTTAATTTATTTGAAAAGTGTACCTTCCGGGATATTCGAATTAATTTCGTTAATTTGTTACGGTGTTTTGTATAAGTTGTTAAATTTACATCAGTTTTGTTACGTGTATATGTTTTATACATGCGATTTGTAGTTTGTATTGATTTTAGTATACCTTTCAGGGACGGATCCAGGGGGCACAGGGGGCACGTGCCCCCCGGCCAAAAAAAAAAAAAAAAAAAATAGTGCTCACCCCCCCCCCCCCCCCCGAATGGTCGTATGTTTTATGCTGCCCAAAGATTCAATCAGTTTAATTTTGGCCATTACAAGAAGTGGGTCATTGATGTAGGCACATGCTCATGTACCCTTTACAGCTCATTTTATGTATAATATTACCAAAGATGAAAAAAGCCAGTCAGTCACTCAATAGTGTCTGACGGTGAAGTCTAGCAAGTAAACGGGTTTCCTTGCATAATTTGAATATTAGGACACTGCTCAAGTTTAAATTTCACAGGTAGGACATAGATAACATATTCATAATTCCTGCAAAGTTCTACAGAATTTGATGTTGGCTGCAAAAGGGACATAGTATCTTTAACACGACCTTTACCCTAGGGTAACTTTTGTCCGTCTGAACGTAGCTTAAGTTGATAAGTTCACAGCTATTGGGTGTTACCCCGGTCCCCAACATAAAAAAAATCCTCTGGACGGCCATGCATTATGGCTCAAGGCATGGGCACACAGAAGATTTTTTTTATGTTGGGAACCGGGGTAAAATGCAATAAATTATTGAAAATTTATTGCATTTTCTGTGTTTTTTTTTATTTATGGAAACTGCCTCCTACCCTAGCCCCCGCTGCGTACAGTCATGGTTCAGTGACAAAGAAATGGCCTCGTAACTGTGAGGCCCCAGGATCAAAACCGTGTCGATGTGCTATATATAAGTGCCCTTTTATGGGGCATTAATCCTCATTACTGTCATTTATGACTTAAGGGCATAGGTCCCCTAGTTGATAAGCATAGTACAATACACATGCTTTAGCAGTCACGCAAAACACACATTGGCAAATTATTATTCAATAAAATCTGAGAATGTATACTATTATCTAAATCTATTATTTTTAAATTATTTTTAAAATAATTCCATAAATTGGGATAAAAAAAATATTCCACCTTTATCGGGTTGTGGGTGGGGGTGAGTATGGTTGGGGTCCTCTGAAGGGCTTTATAGCCGGATCTTCTTCTCTTCTCTTGTCATCTCTCCTCTCTCCTCCTTTCTCTCTTTTCTTCCCCCTTTTTTTAACCTTTGCGAATGTTAGGGGTTTCGATGGAGCCCCCCCCCCCCCGAACCCCCTGGTTACTGGCTTCACATGTAATAATGGGTTAGAGGCATGCCTATAATTTGAACACATTACTGGAGGATTAAAGAGGATAGATAGAGATAGGAAAAGTGTGAGGGATGAGAAGTTCAGAGAAAATGAAATGAGTGAGAAGACGAGTAAGGAATTACGGAGAGAGAGGAAAAAGACAAAAAAGAAGGAATGAACTGTTAAAAAAGGATATGCAATAATGGGAAAAGTGTTGGGATTGAGAACTGATGAGAGGGTAAGAACGGTAATAAGGATGACCAGGGGCGGATCCAGCCAGCGGCAAGGCCGGGGGGGGGGGGGGGGGGCCCAATTCGTCAGAAAATATTTAGCGGCGCTTTAGCGGGGAGGGGGGGGGGTCGGTAATGAGCACTACTTTTTTTTTTTACTCAACACCCCATACCCCCTTGAGCAAAAAAAATAATTAAATTGTGATTACCATCTTTTTTTTTTCTTTTTTTTAACCACGGGTGGAGGCCCGTGCCCCCTAAGCCCACAACCTGGATCTGCCTGAGAATGACACAATATATCATAAATACATTGGCAAGGGTTTTAAGGCACATCGAAAACTTGACGAAATAAGAGTCAAAGGAGTTATGGAAAGAAGGGGAATAATCGCCTTTTTCTATTATTCAAAAAGTGAAGGCACGTTTGGCTATTATCGATCCTCTTGATGTGATTTGCATTTTGATACTTGTAATGCATCATAGACCCTTCACATTTAACTGGTTTCGATATAGCATTATGATCATGACACAGGCTGATTGGGGTATTACAATAACATGTAACAAACGAGAGAGAAAAGGAGGGACTAAGACAGAGGAAAATAAAAAGGGATTTGCACATTGTAAGGACTGAACATCATTTAAGAGCCTAATTGATAAAAGCATAGGCCTCTGCCTTTTATGCTAAACAATCACGTTGAGACGATTTTCAAATTTGTTTATGACTAAATGTTTCATCCTACACATCACCCTCTGATGTAAACTGTTTATCTCTATACCGTTGTTGTTTTCTTGTCCCTGCTCTGTAGCAAAGGACACAAGTAAGACAACAATACAGAAACTTCCTGATCAATGACGTCACTGGGCATATGCAATGTAATAGGCCATGGACTTCCTAGGTTCATATCCCATATATCAACGAAGATTAAACCAAGACCTTTAAAAACATCCCTGACAAGAGCTCTCATCTCATTAAAGACGACGTCTCTCGCAGGGAACACTGACCACTTGTCTACGGGATGTGGACTCTTATAAACAAAAAGGAGATCCGGACATCTCTGCTTGGCAACCAAAATGGCTGCCCTGATGCCCTTCAACCAGTCTGTGTACGCCTCCCACTGCCAGATAGAGAAGTGTGCCCAGGGGCTGAATACGACAACATTCCTACAGGTATGACGTGGTAACTCGAGGATAACATCGGCTTCAAACTTGACCGTCGAGAGATTGACAAAGACATACTGGGGATGGGCCGTAAGAGGATGAAAGATAAATGTAAGGTTAAGATTTGCTGCCTTATCACGTCTCTGCAGCAGGAAAACCCTCTCATGATCCTCCGGTTGTCCTAACCCTAGAGCCTCGGTGATGGCGGCAAACCATTGCCTTGTGGTCGAATCACCGGTGAAGTAGATGTTGGTATCGTGAAGACATTGTTGTACATTGGCCTTGTTCAAAGGGACACGAGGACCACAAGTTAATGAGAACCAAGTCTTGTTCCACCAGTATCCTTCTGTCAAAGGCGTGTCCATTCCTGGTTCACAGCGCGGTAGATCAGACGAGCCATCAGAAAGAAGGTGCTGTCTCTTTGAGTCATCCGCTTTGTTTAGATAAAAAAACGTCGAGATTAGAGAAAACATTAAATGATACAAGTGGTATATGAGTGCCATAAATATTTGTAATATTTCCCCTAAATTAGATTTTTTTTTCCTAATTCGAACTCAGTTGCATGGTTCTCTTTGATAAGTTCGGTAATATGAGGCTTAAGACATAAATGACATTACCTTTTTCATTTCTAACTGCCTTATTGCCATATGGAATATTTCTGGTGAAGTCTTTATAAAGGCAAGGTAAAATGTTGCGAAATCCAGTGGCGTATCTCGGGATTATTTACTCAGGGCAAACTTACTTTAATAGTACGAGCAATTTCTTATGCATTTTACCCATAGGAAAATGTGCTAGTTACCGCAGGAAAATGTGCTAGTTACCGCAGCAATCGAACGGTAGAGTTTCGCGTTGTTGACATTGATAAGACATGTGTAATCCCTTATTCCTTATATAGGGCGCAGACATATGTGGGGAAATATCGTCAACGAATATATAACTTGCCTGACAATGGAGATTTCTTTCAGATCTTTCTTCAGATGTTGAACCCTTTAAAAAACGCCTATCATGTTTCACATATTTGGGGGGGGGGGGGGGGAGAAGAAGAAAATCTGACGCAACATATGCGAGGGAGCAAAGTGACTGATAATTTTAGCGTTTAAAAAAACCCAACAACTATTTGTAGTCCCTTTTTTTTATAATTACTTACTATTAAAAACATGTACATTTATACAAAAATATTAATTTTAGAAGATTACTTATTAAAGGGATAGTTGAGTTCTGTTGCAGAGGGCGCTACACAAAATAATTTGTTGTGAGATAATGAAAAACTGAGTCAAAATTTGAAAGAACATACAATTTAAATCATCTGTGTTTGATCAAAATCGGTTCAAAGACCATAAATATAACGATTTCTAATATTTGTGTACCTCCACAAATATTCGATAATTTGAAAAAGCCGTTGAAAAAATAAAATAGCGCCTTTTACGTTGTATTTCAGCCAATACCGATGTTGGCTCTTATTGCTGTTTTTTCGTGTTGGTTATATTACGCAAAACCAGCCGGCCCATGAATTGTTATTTTTAATAATTAATTAATTAACGGTCACCGTATTTTTATGAAAGTGGAGCTGAATTGGCATGATCGTAATGGCTAAATTTCACCAATTGTGTGGTCTAAAATTACCTTCATAGCAATTTTAGGTCCAAAAAGGGCACTAGAAATGTTATAGATAAAAATAAGAGCAATAACCAAGCACTTTGAAGGCATTTGCGATCTGAAAACAACACTCAACTTTCCCTTTAAGCCAGTCAAATTAAGGTATTGCAAAATCAATATCAAAAGAAGGAAAATCATAGAAACTGTAACTAATATTAAAAGAGTTTCTTTTCTCTTGTACTTGCAATTCATTATTTGTTGTATCTTGCTATTCTTTGCTATTTATTCATGAAAAGAGACATGGATTGGAAATGAAGACCTGCGGGTTGTAGTAGTTTATGTAATCTTTTTCTTTTCCTGGTATCCATAGGACTCTCTTCAAACCTTACTGCTGTTCTGTGTTTACTGTTCAGTTGAGTTTGTCCTTGCCGAATGAATAATACAAATATAAATTGATAATGAGAATAATAATAATAATGAAAGAAATCTCACCAGTAACAACAATATCACTTGGAACGTTTGTGATGGCTGTATAATAATATGGTCTGCAACGAAACATCAGTTGAAAAAACACTTACATTATTTACTTAGATACTAATCTCATATCCGTTGTTCCATCAAATAAAACGGATCCTTATGCGATCCATAAAATTCGTCATTCATATTTCATATTTTACTCTGATCAGTAATACTAGAAATAGGATTCTACTTCCGGTGCTCTGTTTACTCGGATACCTGCTTGCAGAAAATGAAGAATTTTGTTTTGCCTGAAAGCAATTACAGTCTTCAAAACTAACATACAAATATTACACTAAGACCGTTAACCAAACATTCAGAACTTCTATCAAATTGGGTAGAAAAGCACTTATTTTAAATATGTTGGGGAGACGTAATACATAGTCATCTTTTAAAGTCATAACCTTCTCGTATAAACAGTGATAATTATCATAATAAAATTCTTATAGAGATTACTTTGCGTTTTTACTGCAATCTTTAAAATAATGGTACAGCACATTCTCTTCCCGTTCTCTTTTCTGTTCCTATTTGTTTGGGGATGGGGTGGGTAGGATGGAACTCGTACAGTGTCAACGATGAGGTAGAGCTCAATACGTAGTATGATCCATAGAATCAGCAACAACTTCCATGATGATTATAGAAGGTAATTATGATTATGAAGGTAATTCAAATTTCTAAACATATCTGAAAAAAAGAAGTTTACTGTCCACCCATCCCTGCATATTATTATGGTAAGATGTCAATATCAGCTTACCTCTGAAGAAATTTCTTGCGGGCTGATGGTACACGTTTCTTGAAGTCTTGTGTGTAGAGAGATGGAATTCCATTTAGGCTCACTAGTGAATCGCATGGCAGGGTCTTCGGTGGATTGCATACTATGATGGAGTACCGCAGAGCTTTAGGGTTGGCTACACACTTCTCACTCCAAACGGCGTCGAGGCTGAGGGAACACGGTGATTGTTCTTCGTGCTTTCCAAATTTGAACAGTCCTGACCAGCTGGGAGCTCTCATGCTATGGCTGTTATACAATTATGAAATGTATCATAATTTATTATATTATAATAAAAATCTTTCCAGATTCTAACACTTGACACCTTCGTTTTGTTGAAATACATAAAGGAAATTTTAATTTCTACTTAAATCTCTGTTTCTAATCAATATTATATTTGGACTCCGACTCCGCTTGCTGCGGTCAAACGTTTAACCGTCTGATATCCAACCGTCCATGGCACTATCCGTTTTTAATTTGACGGTTTCGTTTACAGGGACTTTAAAAAAAATATTTAAAAAATTGTTTGGTTATATTTGAATTTGTGTTTTTATTGGATAATCAAAGAAACCACAATATTTACAAATAATTTACATAATCAAAAACAAAATCACTAAACAAACACGGAACTTTACTGTCGGGCATGCATTGGAACAATGACTAGGTATCACTTTGTTTATAAAGCTACTTAATCAAGTGTAACCGACACTAGTCATCATAAGTCAGCCCCGACTTGTAATATTGAATTGCAGAGCAACAATCTACACGATAACAATCAACTGCAAGATTGCAGATTGAGAAGTTGACTCATAAAACGAAGTTCCCAGCCTCGAAATACATGCACAGTACTTCACTGACGCCATTTATCCCAAATCCTGACCTCTGCAATATCGCGATCGCGACGCGAGCTATAAACACGAATACATGTGCGTACTAGGCGCTGATCAAAACAAGTTCGCCTCGAACTCAATGAATGAAAAATATAAAATAAATTGTACAATATCGGACAAATTTTACATTATAAATAATAAAATAAATATACATTATTGTTTTTTTGTTTATTTATTTTCTGGAAAACTACGAAATTTCGTATTTACCCTATTAAAAATAAACATTTATATGAACACTAGTCAAACGAGTCTGGGCTGCTATCTATGTGTATTATAGCGTATACATCGGTAAATTCAATATGGCGGCTTTCATGAATTGTAACATTGAAAACAACACTCGGTAAATCTTTAGAAATAATCATTTATTGTCAAATTGAAAACATGATTCTTGTACAATTGCACCAAAAAAAAACACGATAAAAGACGGAAATATGAATGTAAGTACTACCCACTGCACTACTTATAGCTACTGGTGCCCTCTATATAGCAAACAATGCCTATTAAATCGGTGACCATTGGTCCCCCATTATCCCCTTTTTCTTATGTTAATTGAGAGCTGATTTGATGAGATAACCATCTGTCAGTGACCATGCAGGGAGGTCTAATCCCTCCTGGCCAAACTAGTGAAGTGGGGCTTTAAATGTGAAATTAGTTCCGGTCGGAAGCAGTGTTTTTCATCAGGAGTAGTGCCGGGGTGGAAATTCTCCGTGTTGGTCGGGACGGCCGGCCCGCCCGGTGCGCGATTTTTCAAATGTCAACCTTAACTCCCCCCCCCCCCCCCCCCCCCGCCCACGCCATAGAGAAAAGCTAGATCCACCCATTACAATTCGTCATCCTTCGTTATTAGACGACGAAATTCTCATCACCATCTTTAGTACAAGCTCGCTGATTGGCTGTTTATTCACTTGGGGCGTCATTGAGAACGCCCGTAAATTTGGTCAAAACCCGTTCTGGATTTCAGTACCTCAGCGATCACCCTGCTGTTACTATAGCAGCTTCTCGATTTTGCACACGAACCGCAGATTCTCTGTCCGCAATGAGCTTGCGTAATACCCCTAATGTTTGTCGAACTGGCAACAACTAATGTATGCAGTTTGGATTCTGTCTATTGAAATACTATTATCCTTATCAGGTGAATGAAATATTTTGTATCGAGGCACTTCACAAAGACGTATGCATTAAATTTGGTTACATTACGAAAATTGCCTAATGGCATTGCACATGCAATACCTCCGTAGAGATACGTACGCATTCACCGAAAAGCGAAACCACGAATTGTATCGAGGACGGTCTGTGTGCGACGGCCGTAAACCTGAGTGCTCTGCTACCGCGAAGGTCTGTAAGTTGCTGAGCGAAAACTCGCTATTATAACAACCAAGGAGCTATATCGGGCTTCGAGCTGATTAAGCAAGATAATATTTTGACCTTGATTCAGTTATATTTAAAGTTTTATTGAAATCTTCTTTTTTGAAGCTAATATAAATGTCTCTTTTCTTTGGTTTTCAAAAAAGCTAAACCAATATTGCATTTGTCATGCAAATTTCAAACTGTAGATTAAAAGTAAATTATATATGCCGGTTTGGACTTTAGCTCCGTTGAGTAAGATTAATGACCGCGCTCTTGGTAGTCAGGGCAACACGTCGGCCTCGCAAAGAAAGTAAGGGAAAATGGAAATGGTCACTTGGTCATCTGAATCTTCAAATAGTCAAACTTAGTGGTCGCCAAAAGTGGTCGCCAAAAATGGCGGCGCCCATGTAATGCTAAAAGACATAACGTCTTGCCCAACGTACACTGTTGGTCATAATGGTGGAATAATTATTTTTACCCCAATTTATTGAATGATTTTGACAATGATTTATTCCTAATAGATCTAGATAATAGTATACATTCTCATATTTTATTGAATGACAATTGGGGAGTGTTTGTTTTGCGTGACTGCTAAAGCATATGTGTGCTACTATGCTAATCAACTAGGGGACCTACGTCCTTAAGTCATAACTGACAGTAATGGGGATTAATGCCTCATAAAAGGGCACTAATATAGCACATCGACACGGTTTTGATCCTGGGGGCTCACAGTTACGAGGCCATTGCTTAGCCAATGAATCATGACTGTACGCAGCGGGCGCTAGGGTACGTCGACGCCCCCACAAAAACAAAATAACATAGAAAATGCAATAAGTTTTCAATAATTCATTGCAATTTTCCCCAGTCCCCAACAGGAAAAAATTCTCTGTAGGGCCATGCATTATGGTTCAAGGCATGCCCACATAGAAGATTTTTTTTTATGTTGGGGGTCGGGGCAAAATGCAATAAATTTTTGAAAACTTATTACATTTTCTTTGTTTTTTTTGCTTTTGGGGAGCGTCGACGTACCCTAGCGCCCGCTGCGTACAGTCATGATTTATTGGCTAAGCAATGGTCTCGTTACTGTGAGCCCCCATGATCAAACCGTGTCGATGTGCTATATTAGTGCCCTTTTATGAGACATTAATCCCCATTACTGTCAGTTATGACTTTAGTACGTAGGTCCCCTGGTTGATTAGCATAGTAGCACACACATGCTTTAGCAGTCACGCAAAACAAACATTCCCCAATTGTCATTCAATAGAATCTAAGAATGTATACTATTATCTAGATCTATTAGGAATAAATCATTGTCAAAATCATTCAATAAATTGAGGTAAAAATAATTATTCCACCATTATGACCGACAGTGTATATTCATTTATAGATATCTTGTACAGATTCTTAATGGATTGGTTATCTTTGCCTCAGATTCTAAACAAAATCCTGGATTTAGCTCATGAGGCAATTATAATGATCAACCTTAAAGGGACTTGGTAACATTGTTCAGATGAGAGATAGTGGTGCTAAGGTAGTGACTTCAATGCTAGATGTACAATTAAAGATAATCTGAAAATTTGAGTGAAAACGGACCATTATTCATGGTACAAATTGGGAAAAACTGATCTGATCGATTCCTTAATTCTCCCAATTATATTATTACAATTTAATTACATTTTAGGTGAATGGAAATCGTCACAAAGCAATAAAATGGCTCTACATTCCATTCAAGACATTTAAGTGTTTACAGATTTTGTATAGCCTGTTTTATGTCTTATTTTCATGGAAAAACGGTTGGGAAAATTCAAAAATGGTTGGGAGAATTTACTGTTAATCACTGTGAGAGGGTGTCATACATCGACGCCTTCAAAGAAAACCATAGATATCTTTGTGGTTTGAGAATTTTTTGCATGTCAGAGGGTTAGTACAGTAGAAGGAATATAGTAAGTAACATTTTATACAAAATTAAGCAATTTTTTCATCAACCTTCAACAATGTTACCAAGTCACTGTAAGGTCTGTCAGGAATCCCATGAACTTTTACAAGCCGATCGCCTGTCTGATTAACAAGATATTTATGATTTCGAAATTTCAAAAACCGTTTTTAATAATATTACAGTGTATTTGGGAAAATGAGTATGGTAAAAATCGGTCACTCATAGATTTTTACTTTTTTGAGGCACTTCATGATCTTTTGTTTAGGGCTTCAATATTACACCATATCACATACATTGATCAGACGTAGGACCAGTCTCAGATTAGTAGAACTGGAAACTTTGTTTAACGATGCCTTTTTAATAGCGATATTGTAGATTGATAAGCATTACTACACTTATTCTTTAAGGTGAGGTTCCCTTCAGGGAAGGACTTACAGGTATTCAGTTCTGATCCACTTGGCTAATTCAGCGGGATGAACAAGTGTGATACGAAGTCTAATCATCCCACTCCACCCAGCAACAAAGAGTAAGGTGTATAGACCATTCTCATGGTCAACTATTCGCCCGACAGTAGATGCTAGAAACAAAAGAGAAAGGTTAGTTAAGATGACGAAAAAATAAGATAGCCATATGTCAGGAAAGGAGGGAACAATATCAAACGTTCAGAGATGTACATGTAGTCTAAACATGGTGTAGCCCGGAAAACCTACCGATCTGAGTAGTGCGGGCCAGATCTATTACGGACCGAACTATGGGAAAATCCAAGTCAACTCGGGGAACAGTGACCGGTTGGGGAAAAGGTGTAGAGCACAGGCGGCGCTCTGGAGGGGGGGGGGGGGGGGGCAGGGGGAACAGTGACCCCTACTTCTTTCAAGTATTCCAAAAGTGCCCCTTTTTACATAGGAAAAGTCCCCCTTTCCACCTCTGAAAAGTGCCCCTTTTATTTCGACACGTACCGCATTTCCTTTAAAAAGTTCCCATTTTCCTTTGCAATAAGTGTCCATATTCAATTCTCATAAGTGCCTTTTTTAATCTCTAGAAAGTTCCCCTTTTCAGTTACGAGAAGCGCCTTTTGCTTTGACAAGTTCCTCTTTTCCTTTGTTTAAAGTGCCCATCCCTTTTAATAATTCCCCCTTTTTAACTCGGATAAGCGCACCTTATAGTTTCACATGTGCCCCCTTTCCTTTTCAATAGGTGCCCCCTTTTCCTTATGATAAGTGCCCCCATTTAAAAAGAGCCCCTTTTCCTTCTCATAAATGCCCCTTTTCATCTATGAATATAGTTCCTTTTCATTCCTATAAGTGCCCCTTTTCACCTCACTCTTGTTTAATGACCCTATTCAATTCTGAGAGATACTCATTGACTTTGACAAGTGCCCCTTCCCCTTCCGATAAGTGCACTTTTCATCTCTTATAGATGCCCCTTTTTTATTTTTACACGTCCCCCTTTCACTTCCTAATAAATGCTCTTTTTCCTTCCTATAAGTGCCCCTTCCCCTTTTCATCTTTGATAAGTGCCCCGTTTATTTTAACATATGCCTCTTTTTCTCTTTAATAAGAGCCACTTTCCCCTTTTCATAAAAGCTCCTTTCATCTCCGATAAATGCCCCTATTGAAATCCGATCGGTGCCCCTTTTCTTTCAACAAATGCACATTTCCCTTTATCATTAGTGTCCATTTTTCATTCTCATAAGTGCCTCTTTTCATTCATGGTCAGCACCCCTTTTCAGATGCAATAAATGCCCCTTTTCATCTCTGATAATTACCCTTTTAACAATGATATGTTCCCCTTTTTCCTTTTTAATAAAGAACCTATTCCTTTTTTTAAAAATAAATACCCCTATACAAATCTGGTGCGTGCCTCTATTTTTAGGTGTAAGAATGAACCCCATTTCCCCCTCTGATAATTAGCCTTTTTGTACACGTGCTCCTTTCCTTTTCTAATAAGTGTCTTAACCCTTTCGATAAGTGTCCCCTTTTCCTCACATCATTAAACGTGCCACTAATTTCAAGCGACTAAGAACAATTTCCCCCAAAGCTGGGTCGCTACGCTCGCTCGTAGTTATAGATGTTATACGGATGTAACTTATCAAAGTTCTTTTCAGTCTTCCGTTATGACAATGTGCTTATAACCCCATCAGGATTGGGTATTTCTCTTTATAAGATGCAATCTTTCGCACTGCGACCTCACAAATCTTAAACATTCTCCTCGTCCGCAAATGAATTTTCAGACCATCACACCCAATTGCAAAGTGTGATGCTTAAGCAATTTCTTATATAATGAATAAAGAGAAACAAATATTGAAATCATCCCTGATAATGTGATCATAATCTCATTAAAAAATTGCATACTTTCGCTTTGAGATTTCCCTTTGAAGGTGCCCTATTTTTCTCCAGAAAGTGCCCTTTTTTGTTGGTGCCCCCGAGTCTGTCAAGGTAGCTGAAACTACTGAAGTCAGATCAGCACTGCCACACCCCAAGAAATAACTTACGTTATTCTGACAGATTTATTTTATCCTCGGCAACGTTTATGTAAGAGAAGTATAAAGCAAAATATTCGTTGCGCAACGTGAATTTCCTCAGCATGACATGAGCCGTGTTCACACGATGGCAGTTTTGGTCGGCGTAAAGGTCGTGTTTAGAGCCAGTCGGCGTAGGTATGGTAAGTTCGGCGTAGAGGTCGGGGTGGTGACCGTCTGGATGATAGTCGTGTTAGCTACATGTACACCCATTAAGGTCTTAAAGGGCCCATGACATCTAAATATTCTCAAGTTAGCTCATTGATGACTGACAGATGATGTCACAAGGAGAATGACATCTGGAGGTTTTTTGGGTGGAGCTTAGCAAGTTTGAAAAACATATATTTAAAAAAGTATTTAAAAATCTATGAAACATATTCAGAAGTTTACATATCACAACATGAGATGTATGCAGGACTGCACACCAACAATAATGCACTTGTATTTTTTTCATGGGCCCTTTAAGGTGCAACATGGCCAAGTCCACTCCAAAATAACTTACTTTCAATAGAAGCAGAAAATCAGACAAACCAATCAAAAAAAGTTTAAAGGTGAACTTCAAAGAAAATCACAAATATGTCAACTAATGTATCACTAGAAACTGGTAAGCTAACAGATAGCCATCGTACAAGTTTTAGGTCAACTACATATCGGGTGATTTATAAAAATACAAATACAACCACCTCCAGTAGCAGCTGGGATATGCGAGAGATTCGCCGGAAAAATAACGATGTTTTTAATGACGTCACTATATGGACCAACACTGCCCAAGCAGACGACATCCCATAGAGAATGAACATAATTGCAAAGCTATTATTTCTCAAATTATAATGAGTTTAGTGTATATAAATGTAATGGCATGTCAAACCATTCAAAGGGGGATATGACCCGATTCCGATAACTAAAATCGTTTGCTTGTAAATACACAGGATATGTGTTAATTAACGATCAAAGAAACCAGACTTTCAAATTGAAAACCCCCCGGAATGATATCAGGACGGCATTTGTTCCCTCTTGAAACGCCGAACATACCGCGCTGTGTGCAGCTGAATATTCAATACCGTCTTATTTTGTTTACAAGCGACAAATTCCTTTATTTTTGTATCGCTGCATTTGTCATCAAAATAAAACCGTGTGCGGGGTTTAGAGTGAGGCAATAGATTATAATTTTAGCCTGACGGTAGTGAAGTAAGAGAAAGAACTCAAGAGAAGATGTAAACACAGGCACTGAAAATGTGTGTGATTTCATGGGACATCGTCTGCTTGTGCAAATCGTGTCCATACAGTGATCTCACACATCTCAGGAGCGTTCGGAGAGCTCTTCAGGTGCTATGCCGGGGCTGTATTTAAGCGTTTTATAATTTATAATAATAATCACCTCGAATGTTTCCAAGCATTGAAGTTTGATAACCTTGTCGAATCACAGTTTCAACTTTGCAATAATGAAATTAAGTTAGTTTTTAAAATCAATGAACATCAACTTTAAGCAAAATCGAATAACTAATAAGAAAGTTATGAATTTTCGAAAAGTATGTAAAACTATGGAACAATGAAAATCACAAGACAAATTGGAAACTCATGAATTTGGACGTCATGTCCTCACTATTCACTAATTGTTTTCTTTATATTGATAATATAAATTTCCTATTTCCCCCCTAAGAATCTTATCTTTCACACCAGCATCCAAGTTAGATTGATAGTAATATGTAGTTGTGTGGATGCACAAATATAGAATTTAAAAATTTCTGTTAGATCATGAAAAATGTGAATTTTTATAAACTATTTATATAAAAACTAATAATTATGAATATACAATATTCAGAAAATAGTATCAATTCTTCAAAGTTCCTAAAAGATTTTGTGAAATGTCATGCACGCAATGTGATACAAATCATATAACCTGGGCAAAGGCATTGGGAAATCAAGTTTTGGGGGATAAAAGGGGAAATTAATGGGATTAAAATATATAAGCAATTGATAAATATTGAGGACATGACGTCATAAACTGATAACCAAATTGGCAATTTGTGTAGTGATTTCCATTGTTCTATAGTTTTACATACTTTTTCAAAAATTCATAACTTTCTTATTAGTTACCCAATTTTGCTCAAACTTTTTTTGGGGGTTTGTCTGATTTTTTTGCTTCTATTGAAAGTAATTTATTTTTTGAGTGGACTTGCCCTTTAGAGTGTAACACGGTGCCTAAGGTCCTGAAAAAATAGTCGACGTGGACGCACCATAATGCTGCTCGCTTGAGCTTGCTATATAGCTGCTATGTTTCGCCGAAATTCACGCGAGAGCAAAGTATAAAGAAATCAGCAGACCAATAGGAAACTGCATGACTTACATGAGTAGATTTAGGATATATTTTTTTCATTCCATACACAAAACATTGTCGAGCAATATTTTTGTAGAAAGAGAGAGATTCAATGAGAACGAAGATAATTAGCGCGACGCATTGGACTGAGATCACAAGTAGCAGGCCATGTCAATCGCCGTTCGCTTCACCGGCACAAAACCGTCACCTACCACTCCTACGATGTTAATTCTGCCAGTGGCATTGAGAGATATAAACGTTTCTGTTTACATCTAGCACATGTAACTTTCTATTGAAGATGAAAATAAGCCGGAAAGAAAGCAAGAAAAGGAAATGAACAAAAATGAAAAAGAAATAGACGAAAGGAAGGAAGAAAAGGAAGGAAAGGTAGGAAAGGAAGAAAAATGGGATAGAAAAGAACGAAAAGTAAAAAGAATGTAACAAAATAAAGAGAAGATGAAAGGAAAACGAAAGAAAAATAACATTGATATACCTTTTTCTATACCAATTTCTTTTTTTCTTTTTTTCCTTCCTCATTTAAGATCTCCGGATTGTACTGAGAATGCTTAGTTCAACAGTTTTTTCAATTCTTAACATTTTAACTATGGCCTATGACAACTATGTTAATAATAATAATAATGTTAAGAGGTCTGCAGCCAAGAATGGTTTTAGAAACCTTGGTCTGAATG
>JAVYIG010009855.1:0-74168 GCA_035222895.1 Strongylocentrotus droebachiensis
AGACTGCAAGTTTTTTTGTAACTGTTTCTAGTGCAATATTAATTTATATCGGGGATAACATGATTTTGATGGAGTAAATCAAGAACAGAAATTACTGAATTTCAAAGCCGTTGTTGTTGCACAAAACAGTCCTTCCGTCATTAATGGTGCATATTGTTCTGTGCCAAATTATATGACAAACGAGCAACCATGTACATAGGCGGAAAAACAACCGTAAGCTGTCCTGTAAGTTGAAATATAGAGTTCTGTAGCCAAAGCTTAAACGATATCAGTTAACAGAAACGTACTCAATTTCATAAATAGAAATGAGAATATTAACAAATTGTTAAACATATCAATACAGTTTCATGATCTTAAATTTCATAAAACGAAAATGATCTCGACAATCAAAAGATGTTAATTTGAAACTTCTGTTCATGTTGAATACAAAAACAGTCGCGTCATTTCGTTTAAATAGACATTTACTTGGCACATATTTTAGAAAACACAATAAAGACTAAAACCAGTATGATACACCATGTATTTACATATTTTGAACATATACTTTCGTTTTATACAATAAATTTATGTACAGTTAATGACAAATTGATAGTTACGACATTGACATATAAATATATGTATTGAACGATACAAATGCGACCATATTCTTAAAACTCTATGTCCACAGTGGATTGCGAAATAATGGCCCCTGTTCAAAACATGAAGGGGGTGGGTGGGATGAGCGAATTATCATTAGGATATATGTGGTTTTAAAAAACACACAAATACATTACTCGTAGCAAAATACTCCGGAGAGGCACTTGCCTCTACTGCCCCCCTTAAAAAATACTATTCTCACTAGACTAAATATCCGCTGTCATTTAAATTCACTTTCCAATACCATATTAAAGGAAGGCAGAGTTTACGAGTACTGTAATTTGTATCCTAGATTAATACTTTTTAAACGAATGACGAACCGTGGACCTACTACAAACAAGCATTATAATGGTAACCCTTTTAAAAAAGATAATCAAATGTGTGTTTCTTCTATTTTAGAGCACTTTTCCAATTATAGCTAGATTTTTGAATATGGTGCCAATGCATGTCGTTTCATATCAAAACGCAATCTACGAATGTTTAACTATTATTAATACCAATATATCACAAACATGATAATCACAATAATCATTTAAGAAGAAAACTACTAAAACACGTAAAGTGGCATCATTGGCAATATACATCACAATCAACATTTAACAAGTTGAATAACAATCGTGATAATTGAGTTACGAATAATCAATCCGTAATGGTCATCAATCGTTCAGCTGGCATAAGAAACAAAATGGCGTCCAGCGCGGCTCAAGGTACTCGTTATATACTTTATCCTTGTACGACAAACGCGGTTCTGTTAATCCAGAATTTTTATACAGACAACCTCACTCAATGCAGCCAATGTTTTATCACAATTACATACTTTCTTAGCGTTCCGTTGCACTGGTGCACCGCCTTACAAACAACTATTTGGCACGGGATACCTTTCGGGAGCAGCACTTGATCCTTAAAACATCGAGATTGTTCAATCGCACAAACTTTTTTATCAGTTTTTCCAAAGGCATGTCCGTATCAGGATGCTCAACTCTCACCGCACTCGGAAGTAAACGGTTTCATTTCGGTATACTGATCCGGGTCAGCTATCGTCGATTGATCTTGCGTACTTCGACGATACGATACCGCCATGACGACCTCGGAAGTCGTTGGTACTCCGCAAGAGCCGTTGGTGGTGTGGTACTGGTGCTTCGACGAGGAGTTCGTTTACCGTACTCGTCAAGGCTAGCCAGAACCCTGCGTTTGACCAACTTCCGAACCTGAAAGAGCATCAAATGGTGAATATTGGTAAAGTATAATGTACATGTTATCTATTATTCGACTTACGAACACATATATCTTGCTATACACATGGATTACAGAGTTTGCTTTTGGGGAAAAAATTTGATCGGAATCAGCTGAAACAAGGAGGAATATATGTTTGTCCTGCTTGCCTCATATTGTTCTAATATGTTTCAAGAATTGGATCAGGTGTACAAAGAAGATGGTAAAAATTGTGGCGCATGATTTTGATTGATTGATTTATTTGAATTATGTTATTTTTCTTAACGGTCTCTTTCCAAAGTTACAAACTAATTACAACATAATCTTGATTAAAAACCTATTACATCATCAACGTAGAATACTTATATTGTAATAATAATATAAAATAATCACGAAGAAGGATTACCACATAAACTACGCATGAAGGCGTGGAAATCCTTTATACAACTTGATAATTCCCATTTATATTTTAGTCATTTAAGACTTGGTTGTTTGTCACTTTAGGCGATACGTAAGTAGTATTTTTTTCTTACCTCTGTATTCAGGAAACAGTAGATCACCGCCACAAAACACCCTGAAATAAGACCAGTAAAAAAAAAACAATCAGACGCATTCTACAGAACAGTACATTAAGAGCCCTTCTCTATGCCATGTACTTCGCCCATTTTAATGTAAAAGCTGGAAAACGCAGATTAAACACACACAAAAAGAAATCCCCAGTTGATATGTTAAAAAGGGCTCTTTATCAGTCATGCATGCCTCAAGCATCATCCGTTAAATACCATAGTAGATTTTTTTAAATTCATTGCCACCCGGTAAAAATGCATCTTGCTGGATTTATCCTCAGGGAGTGGGGAATTTGTACTGCCATAATACATTGACCGGAGTATTAGCAATATTGTAAGTGCTTTGGTCGATTTGAACTGGTAAAACGCTTTTATAAGATCCAGTTGTTATCGTTGCATTCACATAGCATATCCTGTTTTAAAATTATCTCCGAGTTTCAGAATAATGCAGTTCACGAAATATCCACGAGATATCCATGTGGATGGTCTTAATTTTATTAAAGGTCATTTTTAGTAGTTTTAATTTCAAGTATATGCAAACGTAATATAGCAGTTCATGAAATATGGCCTTAATTTTATTAAAGGCCATTTTCAGTATAGTTTCACTTCAAGTATATGCAATCGTGTTTTTAAATTATTTCTGAGTTATAGAATATTGCAGTTCATGAAATACTCGCAAAAATCTTTGTTAATGGCCTTTATTTGATTAAAGGTAATTTTCAGTGGTTCTCATTTCAAGTTTATCATGCAAACGTGATTTCAAATTACCTCCGAGTTCTAGAATATAGCAGTTCATGAAATATTCGCGAAATCTTTGTGGATAGCCTTAATTTTATTAAAGGTCATTTTCAGAGGTTTTCATTTCCGGTTTTCATTTCAAGTATATGCAAACACAATAATTGAGTACCCCCCACTAACGTTATTCCTTACCTGCGTTGATTGTAGGACAGCATTGGTAGCAATGAAAGCTTTTTCTACGGCCTCGTTCTCACTTTTCACATTCCAAAGAAGATGAGATTGGTCAGACCAAGCAATGGAACAGAACAGCCACAGCTTCGTCGCCTTTCTGGAAACAAAAGAAAATTATGCTTATTGTATAAATGTTAATGATTCCCGTTAGTTTTCTCGTTCGTGACAAATTTATCGAGTTAGAAAAACTACCACAAAACGTAAAATACAACCTTTTAGAGTTCAATTTTTGTTTTGTATAAGTCAACGACATACAACGTTGATGGCGCTAAACAGAAGAAATAGGAGTCCAATGCAAGGAGAATATCGATGAAAATATTCTTGCACTCTATGGGAGCTTAACGAAATTAAGAGAACTAGTCGAGGCCCAAATTTGAATGGGGTCGTTATCAACACAAAGTGTGATGAATGTATTTGATTCCTCCATTTTAGCACAGAAATATAAGCTGGTATGATGATTTATGACTGGCTCGTTTTCTTTACGCAACGTTCTTAAAAGGGCATTAGTCTATATCCTCCTCTGACACACTCTTTAGTGGTCCATTACAGTGCAAATTGGCAATTCCCAGAGATAATTTTTCCTTCTAAATGGACCTGATGCCTCCAGAGGCGGGACCGTTATAAAACAAAAGGAGATAAAAATCTACTCGACCTCATTTGGTTTGTCTCCATGGTGTTACTGGCTTGTAACTTGGTGATGAGGATCCGTATGATGTTATGAGGAATAGAGTGTTGATCTGTTAAAACAAACAGAAGTGGAAAAACAAGGAATACATCAATATGAATATTCTTTTCATGTGAAAGATAAAAGGATGCGTGGTTTGACAGACTCAAGAGACTGAACTCAGAGTGTAAGAAAATGTATACATTTTTATAATTAGTGTCAATAATTTGATGTGTGTTTTCCAAAGTTTGTCAAAGATTGACAAAGTCTTGATCAAGGTTGTAGTATGATATGATCGTGCACGACACAAAAAAATCCCAGCCAAAATATATTTCCAATTGAACATAATAGGTAGGCCTATCCATGGGGAAAGTTTTATTGTTAAATGCCAACTGCATATAAAACTGATTTCCCCCCCTAGGCATTCAAACGAACAAGGACTTCACCCTATGCGAATACCTCATTGATTAGTATACAAATATTGCATACTCCGGCGTTCAATACAACAAAATATATGAACCGACAAATTCAAAAAGTCCCAAGTGGTGTTATATTTCACTGAGGCCGCAGGCCGAGGTTGACATACAATGGCACGAGGTGAATGCTGAATTGGGAGTTGAATATATACAATATGCATGCAGTATTATAAAATTGAGGGTATTGTCACGTCTTACTTCTTAGAGCCCCCTCGTTACATTCAGGTTTCCCTCGCGTTAGATGCGCGCATCTAAGACAACGGAGACAGTGGGTACGCCGTACGCGCAGGGAAGAGAGGCGTGAAGTCTAATTCACGCCCGTGCACATAAAACAAAATGTCGAGTGTCACGTGACCCCTGTTCCGCCAATAGGATACTCGCAAACAAAATACTATTTTAAACGGGTATACATACCAATATTGCGATTATAAGAGGCGCTCTGAGGGTCCATATGTATGGATTATCAAGATGATCCAGCCAGCAGGGTGAAATACTGTGATAACTCATTACAATAGCCCATGGGATGACAAACAGCAACGGAGAGACTGTATGGGATGAATGAGAGATAGAGAGAAAGAGAAAGAGATGAGTATAATTTCATTCCTTTTTTTATTTTCATTTTTTTTCTCGAAATACATGTTTGTAGATATTTACATTTGTTATATGTTCTATTTTTTTTTATTTTAACAATGAGAGGGAAAGAAGACAAGAGAGAGATATATAAAGAGAGAGAGAAGGGAGAAAGGGGGTGCAGAAAGATTGATAGAGAGGGGGATATACATACATAGAGAGAGAGAGAGAGAGAGAAAGAGAGAGTGTTTGAAATAAGGGGGGGGGGGGCTAGAAGGGGCAATGAAACAAATCAATTAAACATGTGATTCTTTAATAAGAGTGTAAATAGGGCCGAATACGTGTAATGGGGAACCTCACAAGCCGTTGAGGCGTCTATGGATGATCCCATTAAACCTACGAAACATTACAAGTACAATAGCACTTGTTTGTTTTTTCAATCGGAATGTAGATGTAGCACCTATTGGTACCAGGCCTTACATAAATACAACCGTTTCGATAACCCATGTTCAATCGGGTCAAAGGTACAGTGTCAGTTATAAAAGGTTAACTGGTGAAGATACTCATATTCAACAAGAGCACATTTCAAAGATTTGCTAAAGTGTAAAACAATATAAACATAGTAACAGCATGAACAAAAAGGTAGGAAAAGAAAACGCAGTGCAAATATTTTATAAAGGTTTCAGTGGAAAAGAATACGCAGAAATCACAGAGGAAAGTAAGGACACAGCGGCCTTGGAATTGAAACTACATCTCCGGACAGAGCAAAACATTGTTGTACAGGAAAACAAAAAAGAATCTATCGACAGCAACAGCCAAAGAGAAAACATTCGATAATAAATTGTATAATTTGTAGAGAGATAGGGGAGAGGTGCGGGGATGAAGAAGACGGAGGATTGGAGGAGGAAAACAAGATGGGAAGAGAAGAGAGAAATGAATAAAGAAAGGAAGAGAAAAAGAAAGAGAGAGAGAGAGAGAGAGAGAGATGATTAGAAAGAAGATTTAAATCCCTTGCTACCCATGATTAGGTTACTGAAATGTAAATTTCAACAGGGACATCACCACTTATTGGAATTGTTTTTTCTGATTTTTAGGGCACTCCAATCTGTCCAACGGATTATTTGGAATGGCGTGAAGTTTCATGCGAAACGTTTCAATGTCACATTAAGTAAACCCAATGCACAAGACCAAGTCACTCACACTTTTTCCAATAATCAGTCTGTTAATCTTTTTCTTTCATAATGGATTCACTTGTACAAGTAATTTTATCGATCGTGAGACAATAAAACGAATGATTATTAGGCCTACAAAAAATGATGTTGTATTGCCCTTTGCGACAGACCCAGAAATCTTGAAATCTAACGTTTTTACCGTTTTTTAGAACAAAAATGTATTAAAGCATTAAAAACTGAGATATATCAGCCAAAAGAGGGAGTTAAAAAAAGAGAAGATTTCCGACCGACCGACCCATGTTTTGGCACCTAAAGGGCAGGGCAATACAACATCTTTTTTTTTTAGGTCTTAAGGTACATATAGAAGTACAAAAACAAGGAATTGCCAATTGTCTGCGTTTTCCTTCTTCAGTGTGCATTTTCTGGGTTTTTCCTTCTTCAGTGTGCATTTCATGTTGAAATCCTAACTATCGTTTTGGCTAATTACAATGGAATAGTGCAGGTCGTATTTAAAAAAAATAAAAAAATGTTCCATCTAAACTTTAGGAATGGAACTAAGCCATCACTAATAGTAGAATTGTATTTTATCTTTACTGCATTTTCAGAAAAAGTTTCCCTATCTCGCCTCACTTCCCCCGCACACCTAAATGTGTACACATCAGTTATCTATCGAGAGGGGGGGGGGGGGGGGCTGGAACAGGTAAGTTCCGCCTTACTAAAACACATCAAGAGTAATGTATTACTTATTTCCTTCTGGGGTTCATAAGAGGGAGTGTGCGCTAGCTTTACTGGGTACGCCCTTAAATACTCACACGCCATGGAGTGACCTCTTAACCCCCCCCCCCGTACACACATGCACACACACACACATACACACGCGCACACACACTGCACACCCATATCCCATCCCCGATGTTTTCGAAAGAGAGGGCATGTTTTACCTTTACAAAACCCTCGAAAAATCCACTTTATTTGACTCACGGATCATCGTTATCAGCAATAAACGAAACAAACAGCGCCCTCTTCAATCAAGGTTGACCTCTAAGGTCAGGGATAGATTCGGGATAGATTCGGGCGAGGGCTCAACTATTCCGTACCTTCCGAAAAATCAATGGAAACGCTCTAATCATGGCCGACAGAGGGCATCCCTTGAATAATACATTTGCACTTTCTTCCTTGCAGCATTTTCCATTTTGAGCCATAAACTTTTGGATCACCTGTCAGATGTCTTCAACGTATCCCGATCCCTCATCTCGGTTTAAAGGTATGCATAGAATTTGCCGATGCGAACATGCACTGGAAGATTATCATGTATGTTCACACGGCAATTTGTGTTAGTTCGGCATCAAAGTTACTGTCAATATATCCCCTGGAACGTGGCTGACATCGTATGGACAGCATTGGAATATGGGTGGAGTCGCATGGTTTTACGTTGTGTTCATACGTAGGAGTTTTCCCTTTCTGCATCAAACTTACGTTTAATGCGTGCTAAGTGACGTGTCGGCTCACATCGTATGGACAGCACTCCTGGTGAATAGCATGGCTTATCATGTGTTGACACGTAAATCTCCCCTAACACCAGGATTCGAATCATGTTCACTGTCCATAGGGTACGGGATATTCCAGTAAGCTGAGAAACGTGTCGTGACTGCTCAAAGTGAATTTGCAATCATTTAAATTAGGTTCGTACCTCAGCGTGGCAGTCGATACCAACAAAAAACTCTTGACTATCTTTCACTTTCCACCCACTGTAAGACATATCGATGACCTACGCTACAAGGCATGAAATCTGACCGTGTTTAGGGGCGACAATTAAACTTTGGACAATTGACGTGAGAACTGACGTCTGGACACGTGACCTAACTTGTTTGAAAAGTTCTTTACATTAATTTGGAGGTCTGTTCCTGATTTGGACAAAGCATTGGTCAGTTTTACAGATCAACTGGTGTTTGCTTCGGTTAACTTCGGAACATAGGCACAAAATATTTGATTTTGTTTTACAATGAAAGAGAATAGTATAGATAGAGTAATAGAGAGACACATTATAAGAGAAAGGGAGAAACTTAGAAGCAGATAACGAAAGGTAGTTAGACAGAGAGACAACAAGTAAAGGGAGAGATGAAAGAAAGAGATGGGGGGGGGGGGGGGTGAGAGAGGTGAGATTAAGGTGACAGGGGGCGGGAGAAAGAGAGGTTTAGAGAAATATAGAGGAAGATAAGGAAAGGTTGAGGGGGGATAGAAGGGAAAAAAGAAACAGAAAAAGAAGAGATAAAGCGAGATGACAGAAAGACGAGAGAGAGAGAGAGAGAGAGAATGTTTGCGAAAACAGGAATGGGGTAATAGATGAACAGATGGAGATGAAGGGTTCGAGAGAAGATTTAAAATAAAATAAAATAAATAGATGAGAGAAAGAGAGCAGGATATATGGAGATGATTGACGAGTTGGGGTCCAATAACTGAGCAACCTCTAAATAAACCCTGCAAATAAAACAACATCATGGCCGAACACAAATTATGTTCTCTCTGACTTCCTAGTTATTAGTGGATAGAGGAATTCCTGGGGCTAAAAAAAAATAATTGATTTTGAGCAATAAATAACCCAAAGACGGCATCTTGTTTTATAAATTGACATACATAACGAATAAGACACAGGAAATAGAAGTATACGAAAGAGAGATAGAGAGAGAGAGAGAGAGAGAGAGTGTGTGTGTGTGTGTGTGTGTGTGAGAGAGAGAGAGAGTGTGTGTGTGTGTGTGAGAGAGAGAAAGAGAGAGAGTGTGTGTGTGTGTGTGAGTGAGAGAGAGAGAGAGAGAGAGAGTGAGAGGGAGAGAGAGCAATAAAAGCCTGACGTCACAATGTTATCCTAAAGCTGCATGTAGGTACTATTTCAAAAAAGGGAGTAGAGTACTAAGTAAACAAAATGTATCTATTAGCATGGTGGAAGTTTAAGAGGTTTCAAGAAGAGGTTGCGTTAACTTGGAAAGGGTTCAGTTTAAGTATTCTGCGCGGCAATTTGTTAACTGACAGGACATGAAATCCCATAGGCCGTCGATCGATCTTCATCTAGGTTCCCCCTTTCGACCTACTTTAAAACAAATATATAGACTCTTCCCCAGACGTTGCCTTCTTTGTTGATATTTTTTGGTGCAATTCATAGTAAATATGGTTTTATGAACGGCAACAAATGTAAGATGCGTATATTTATTAGCATTTTATAAACCTTAACAATCAATAACCTGTATAAATTTGTTTAAAGCCCCACTGCACTACTTATAACTACTTGTGCTCTATATAGCAAACAATGCCTTATCGGTGACTGTTGGTCCCCATGATCCTCTTTTTCTTATGTTAATTGAGAGCTGATTTGATGAGATAACCACCTGTCAGTGACCCTGCAGGGAGGTCTATTCCCCCGGCCATACTAGTGCAGACGGGCTTTAATGTTAACTCGTTGCTTACTCCAACCATTGGCCCATGTACTAAGTATTTGGGGGAAATAGAATTCAGTAGTCAACGGGGTAAGTGCTTCATTCTGATTATGTACACTATCATCATCACCAGCGTCATAATTATCTTATCTATGGTGTCAGAGGTGGCTCAAGTGTCTTCTCCATTTATATTATCATTGTACTTCGGTGTCAAGTGAAGGGAAAGAAAACTAATACACTATAACCTTCGGGTTCATCCTTCCAGGTATTGCTCATTGTTAAGTAGAGGTGTATCAATACTTTTTTTGGACACTGACATCTTTAAAAAAAAAACTTACTGCGTAAAATATTCTTTCATTTTATACAAATAGTGGGGGATCAATATTTTATCAAAAATATCCTGTAAAAGGGCCCTTCAAAGAGCTGCTGTTGTTTTGCAACTATCCAGACTATCTTGGGGGACTATAGGAAAATAAATGACTTACCCCAACCTATGGCAAGGTATACTTTGAAATTGGACTCGGTGCTGAAAACTGCGACAGCGATCCTGCTCGTCAGATAGAGACCTTCTACAAACATCCAGTACATGTTGGCCATGCTGAAATACTCCAGGAGTACCAGGATGAAGCGACAAAATCCAGGCTGAAATGATAAGAGAAAAGAAATGTAAACAAAATGGCTACTAAATGGTGTTGAATCATGTCTTGGAGGTATGTTTGTATTGCTGTTGATGTGGGAGGGGGGAGGAGGGCTGAGTGCATGGATATTTTGATCGTCAAGAGTTTTCACCCCTACCCCCAACCCCCTGAATGACATGTTAAATGGAAGAGAGTCATGCAGTGAGGTCCAAGTGGGGAATGGGTAGTGCCATTATTGCCATTTCCCTGTTGTTTCGTTCGTCGTGCCTTTGTTCGGGGGGGGGGGGGGTCTGGGACCTGCGCCATTGTCCCCTGACATTACTTTGATTGGTTACTATATCACTATTTCATATGGGTGAAAAGGGAACAAAATATACATTTTTAAAATAAAGAATTCAAATAAAACAACGTAAGACTAGATAAAGCAAGGTCACGAGTCCTGAGAGACAGGGAGGCAAAGAGAGAGGGAGAGAGAGAGAGAGGGAGAGAGAAAGAAACGTTATAGCAGTTTTCAATCCGTTTATATACTTCTGTTATTCATAGTCATCGAGGTCTACTTGGGTGACATCGTCCTACCTTAAGTAAGTTTTCATGATAATTGTATTGATGACTAATTGATTATTTTTAATCAAACTGCTGACATTGATTTCGGCAGGCCATGATCTACGCGAGAACTGCCTTCAGCATCTTGTCTTTTAATCCAGGGCAAAATCTCCACCAATTTATTATGTTAAGAAAGCTTCGATTGACATCTAACAAAACGATACGCTATGAAGTGGATAATGCGCCATTCTATGTATATGAAACGGCATCTAAAGAAGATGTAAACACACCGGCCGCCGTAGAGGGATACACAGAAAGGATCTCTTTCAATTATATTTTGTTTGAAGAAGGATAACTTGTAACCGTGTCACAAGGAGGTTGAAAAGAATATTTAATTAACATTCAGCACGACACAAATGTTCACCCATTCAATTGAATTATTGATGTAGCTATAACGCGCAGGGATTAATTAACACGTCTGGTGTATTTGGACGTCTGAACTCTGCCAGAAATGTATGAAAAAGTATAGAGTGACTTGATTAACATTTAGAATCACCTCCGTCTTGCACAAGGCCCATGCAGATTAGGAAAACAAGAAAAGAGTACGCAACAGGGCATGTACGTCATCCCTATCCTATGGCTACTTTGCTATTATTATATGTATTAAGAAGTAACAGGAGAGAGGAGAGGGAGATGCATAATAGAAAGAGAGAAAAGGTGAGAGAAAGACAAAAGTGAGAGAGATGAAGAGCAAATACATGATGAAGCAAGAAAGAGGGATGGAGAGATAGATAGATGGATACAGAGAGAGAGAGAGAGAGAGAGATGGGAGGGGAGTGAGACAGACAGACAGATAGAGAAAAGGAGAAACAGAGGGAAAGAGAGTTGACGTTTATCAAGTTGATCTCCATCTTGCAATGCAAATCTTGTTCTGCTTATGTCACTGAACGGATACGAAAACCACAGTTTGACAATCTGATCTTTTTTTTTTAACTGAAAGAGCAGTTAATTGTCCGGTGAGTGATTTACTTATATGCATCAGTCAATCAGTATTATATCACTAGTCAAGGCAAGCGTTAATTCAGAAAGAGGACATAATTGGACTAGAAATGGGAAAATGTACATAGCTTTTTCATTTCATGTCTTTTCATCCGATAAGCAGGTTAGGGGATGGAAGTTCGGGAAATCTATTATTTTATTTACAGTAGTTTAACTAGTAGACCACACAATGACAACATAAGTAATATGAGAGAGATAAAGTAGAAAAGGGAGAGAGAGAGAGAGAGAAAGAGGGAGAGAGAAAGAGAGAGAGGGAGAGAGAAAGAGAGAGAGGGAGAGAGAAAGAGAGAGAGAGAGAGAGAGAGAGAGAGAGAGAGAGAGGGGGGTGATGGGTATACTTTACAGACTCCTTCTTCTCATCCTTTTACTTTAACATAGATAGGCCATTTGTTTAACTATTGTTTTCTGGAAAGGATAATAGCGCATCTACAAAGAGTATTCTATGTTTGTTAGCGTCACAAGGGAGAAAGTGAAGGAAGGGGGGTATCCACTTATCATTGTCGCTTGTCTGTCAAACTTTGTAGATAAAGTGAAGATTAAACAGCGTTGAGGGGGTTAACTCAGAGGCGAGTGACAGCGAAATAAAATGAAGCAGATTTGGACAAGAGGGGAAGAACTGAACTATCAGTCTGTGGGCGATAGAAGAAATTTAAAGCGCTATCTGGTTAGACCGCCTATAATATGAAAAGATCGATGATCCCTAAGGATCGGCTTTCCGTAACCATGACAACGAAAGGGGTTATATCAAACGCGGGACACCCAGGCGGGATATATACATTCCCAGACTATTTGGATATTAAATGTGGCGCAGACTATTGGGATATTAAATGTGGCGCATTTAATACAACTAATGATACTCATGCATTGGGAATGATATAATAGCTTAGCTTTAACTTTCAGAAGTGGTGTGTATCCCCTAAAGAACTGTCACTCTCTTTAAAAAAAAAAGTGAATTTTCACTCTATTTTCACTTTCTTGGGAGTGACGTCCGTGATCACTTGTTTAGGAGTGAAAATCGATTGATTTTAGAGTGCTCTCTAAGAAGAAAAGAGTGAATGTTCACTCTATTTTCACTACATTTTCACTCTCCAGAGGAGTGACGTCCGTGATTTTGAAAATTCACTCTTTTTTTTTAAGAGATGCACGATGCTATTAAATTTGTATAAATGTGTATTTTATCATTGCAAATAAAACAACCAGGCAGGATTCTGACATGCTGTTCTTTCAATTTCAATTTGTATGCAGTCTGTCGTGTAAACACTCATGTATAATGCATGTATACCTTAGGGCGGTTTCGCGAAAGCTTATATTTCAAAGAAAATTAAAGCGATATTCGAATATTGCTAATGTCCCTCTTTCCCACTTAGTAATGCTTGAGTTTGTTTGCTGCGACTATCATCTGCTTTTTTCTTCTCCTAGTTCGTTTAACTTTGCTCAGAATAATCTAAAGTGTTTTTGAGATTCTATGCGATAGTCCAAATCCGCATTTATTGCGATGTCACCATCAAAACAAAACCAAATAATTAAACAAATAAAATAGATAGATAAATAAATACATGAATAAATAACATAAGATTTTGTTGGGGCTTAAACTCGGCCGTTGGTCAAGGTGATTTAAGTTATCCCGTATAGTACAATGGACTTAAGTTCACTAAACGTACATGGTGTAGTGTCGAAAATCTTGCTTTCATAGCATTCTGGGAATATTCGAAACTTTGTATGCTACCTAAATATATAGGTCGTCGCTACGAGGAAAGGGATGGGGCGAATATTAAAATTGGCTGCAAATTTATTAATTCTATAGGTTTTTTCATGCATGTCGGCAAATCGTAAGGTATGTAAAGCAGTAAAGCCTGGCACCGCACCCTTGAGTAGGTATTTTCCCCCGTAACCACCCCCCCCCCCATATGCAATCATCAAACAATATATCTACAAAAGCCTACCGCTACAACATGATATAATATCATGATAGATTCAAGAACTAGTCCGTTTTCTCCGGGAAATCCTGTCATGATTAATAAGTGACCCCGAAGCGGAAAGAAAACGGGAAAATAGCTTCCATTGTTTCACTTGTGTTTATTCATGTGTTCTCGAGACTCTCGGGGCGAAGGATCGCAAAGGATATCTTCTCAAGAGCGAACGATCGATGAATGATCTATCAAATGAGCGATACCGAAACCTGATGGGCAATATCGATTGCGTTTATACGATGTTAAGGGGAGTTGTACAAAACATTACATGGGCGTTCTTCAAAAACACGAGAAGACTAAAACAAGAGTCGACGGACCATATACCCGTGACGACGAAGCCAAACAATCAATCTTTCGCCCCGCTGATGCCCACTCTGGGAATCCAATACGCCGAGATACGAGGGGCAACAACGGGAGGGCTCCGCACAAACACGGTTGAGCTGCGTTTGGGTATCAGCGAATTCTACGGTGGTATTAAAAAAACAAAATAAGAGGATAAAAAACGATGGAGCAGTACAAATCACCCACGATGGCGGTAAATTGAGACGGGTCATTCCTTAGGGCAGACATCTCCTTCAATGTATATGGAAATATAATGTTTTAATCATAAAGGATGTAGGCGATTTTCTCTATCCCACGTAAGCAGAATTTGAAAGAAATCTATAGGCCCTCCTTACTCCTGGATCTAACTAACCGTAGGCTCGAATATATGAATAACCTTAAATGTCCCATTCTATAAATTGTGGGATTAAGGAGCTGAAAATGCCAATGTTTATTTTTGTTCTGAACTGTTTTGCCATCATCCCTCTTTATCGCGAACGCTCTGAAAATATTAAGCCGGGGAAATGTCAATATTTTCACTAATGGCCTCTTTATAAAAAACGAAGCTATAGACGTTTTGGTTGAGCTGAAATAGATATTCATTTTGCCTGCATGGTTATATTTCTTATTGAGTCTTTCTATAATTCGTGCCTGAGGGATATATTTCTGTAAATTCCTTGATAGTTTGCCATCTCTGTTTTGTTTTACATGTACATTGCACATCGCAGAAAAGGGGCCAGTGGGCCATAACAAAACGTAGCCAGATGTAAGTGGGGGTACTTTTTAGATAAAAGAAACACCCCAATCATTCCGAACATAAGGTACTTTATCTTCAAATTCATTCTAAAATCCTAGAAACGCCGTAATTGGAGTATAAACTTCCCTGAAAACGCACACTAATCGGTGTTTTAGAAACTAAATCTCATTGTTTTCGTGTTGGATATGCGGGGGAAGGGTTGCTTAAAACCTGCCCGTTCTCGTAAAAATGGGTCAATCATCATTCGTGTTATAATATGTGCGATTCCACGCACCGTGCCGCGAACGATCGTAATTATGACGTTTAGTATTTTAACCTCAGAACACATGAATATCTTGATATGAAAATTGACTATAAATGATAGTGATACCGAGACAACCATTAGTCAATGGTAATGTCAAAATGTTTCATTTGTGGATTACATAAAAGGATAAAGGACGGACATACCACACGGACAAAACGGAGTATCTAGATAAAGATAAGCTTGAGTTCAGGTATAAGTCCACCACGTGCTTAACACAGGTCACTATGTGGAAATGAGAGTTGTGGAATTTATTGAAGAAGATTTCCAGCAAGTTTGTGTGAGGTTGTTTTTATTTTACTGGTTCAAATAATCAATCTACTGCAGGATAAACGACCTGAAATGAATTATAGACATGTTCTCTCGACATACGATGTCCATATCGGAGCTCAAGATGAGCTTTAACTCATAGTCAACTACAATCTAACCCGACGCTGCATTTTTTTATATAGGCTTTTGTCCTAAAATCAGGTTTAACCAAGGGAGTTCGTCTGAGGGCTAAGTTTTCTTTTGGAAAACGTGATTTTCGATCCAGGGTCGGGTTTCACGGACCTAGTAAAATACGGTCTCAGGGGCCTTTCGGTCCAGGCTGCTATACTTACAACTTTATGGAGTACGAAGTTGTTTTGGCTGTTCTCTTGAAGATTGGACGAGCTTAACCTGATTTCAGTGCTGTAGTCCATGGTCAGAAGAGGCTGTAGCTGTATTATCATGAAGATGTATCTGAAGATGAAGGATACTACGAGGTTTTTGTGGATTGCGATCCGCGTGCACTGCAACGCCCTGTAAATTTAGAAGACAAACAAAAAAAGAATGGCAGGACGAAAGAAAGAAAAATAAAATAAGTAGAAGAAGAAGAAATATCAATAAATGTAACTGAAACTCGTTCCTTTTAGGATGATATTGTCCCTAAACACTTTATGCCCTTATCCAATTTTCATTGTATGGCTTTTATATTTCCATTTGCAATACTGCATCCGAATAAAGAAGAGAACTTTAATATGAAATGATTTGAGAATTCAAAACGAAAAGCAATTGACATCACGTAATAATTCAGCTTGATCGCTTTCTGTAAACCCGCATGAGCCTTTAGGGAAATTTTTCATCATAAACTGTATACTACAAAATGGTGACAACTTTGCAACAAATTTTACCGCCGTCTTTGTAAAATACTTTAAAAATATACTTTCAGCTAAAAAGACGAGGAATTAAAATGGATTATTTTCTCAATACGAATTCCTTAGAGATCCGTTAAATAATTATGATGATGTGAAATAATGAAAGCAGAACGAAGCAAAGTAAAGAAAGCCGTGAGTAAATTGAACTTTAAAAAGAAAATCCTTTTCCCACAGGATTATAGCTAATTGATTTAAATGGTGGGGCAATTTTCAACAAACTGCTGTAAAAGAACGATCAATGATATTGAAGTGCGTCACAGTGGTGCAATTTTACATAAAATGTAACTTGATAAATTAATAATTATTATCAAAAACAAAAAACAAGGCAGGCCATAAATAGACACAGCCACCTTTAAAAAATTACGAAAGAGAACATTTCTTCCACTAGAGATATACAGCGAAAAGCTCTAATGAACTGCAACACAAACATTTTAAAATCATTTTTGTCTACATTGCATACTCAAGGCAAAGAGCCCGTTCTACTCGTGTAAGAATGGAAAAGAAATATAAATTACAGTTACATTATGCAATCGTGGTATTAGATAGTTCTAAAATCAATTCTCCAAATTTCTCTCCTCCATCGATAATAACAAAAACATTCGTCTATCAAATGGTTAATTTTACTAGGTGTAGCTGTTGTGGGATGTAGTTGCTCTTGCGATCTGTTCTCCAACGGAAGTTATCCGGGGGTATCATTGTGTCCTATGGCATAGATGGGTGGTAGTCCGGGACTCCGGGTACGGATGTCTGGACTACCACACCCTGACTCATTATCAGGATCAATAATGGATACGACAAGTTACACCGCCAAACCAACTCCAGACCGATCAAATATCGAGACATAAATGTCTTGTTCATCTTTTGGAGCACAAATGCGCCTTAAATATTTGATTTCAAATAAATTGGCGCCTTACAAATCTCATATATTATTAGCAGTTTCCCATCAATCCGTATGTTATAGATGTAACACGTGTTTCTAAGATTATGTCCCCGGACTGAGACTCACTTCGAGAATCTGGCTCCAAGGCATCGTTTCACAAAATCGTCATAAGTAAAAGTACAAGTTCACCGACATTCCAATCAAACGCATGTCAATTTGTATACACGCGTTTCAATGAGATATCGGCGAACTTGTGCTCAGAACGGTCTCGTGAAACGCTACCCAGGTGTCCGTCTCGTTGGTGTAACCAGGGTACTGTGGGACTTACTTGAAGTAGCAGAAGATGAAGAGGGTGATGAGAAGGAGAACGAGTGAGAGGGTGATGCCGATCAGGTACACGTACCGCAGAGCCAGATAGAAGGTAGGACTCGGTGGTGCCACCTGTCAGGGTACGACGAGATAGGAACAGAAGGATGCAGTGAGATTTTTTACATCTAAAAACATTTCTTATTGATTCGTAGCTATAAAAGTTGTACTCAAACCCTTTTCATAATATACATATACAGTATTAAGCTACTAAATTATTCATACCTTTTTTTTTTGGCGGGGGGGGGGGGTAACTCAAGAATGAAAGGTAGACTGGTTGAATTATTGTTGAATGCTTGTAGATGAATGTTTTAATTTGTCACATTCTCAAGAAAGGTATATCGGGACAAATACATTTTCACATACTTGAAAAGTTACAATACTTGGTAAGGGCATGGATAACTAACGGTTTCGTCTACTCGTTTGTTTTCCCCTATACATTACGAAGTTTACATAATCTTGTCTATATCAGCCTGATTGGTATTTTTCTATAGAAAACTATTACTTTCTTCAGCAGTGAGGAATATTATACCATCTTTAGATTTGGAAAGGGTGTAAACACTTTCATAAATCGGTGGATAAGAGACAAAATTACATTGTATTTTTGCTTTTTCTTCTAATTTAATTCTACGGGTTATAGTCTTCTCTTAATCAGAACACTGTGCGCTCAGAAACATCAGTATTAAGCGCCTAATAAATGTTATGTATTATTATTATTATTATTATTATTGTTACCCAAGATTCGAAAAAAGCTTTGTTGTAGCAAAATAATGAAAACTTTAAGGGAACGATCCCTTTCATCGTAGTATGTATTCCATCCTAAGTAAGATTAGTCCTGTTATTTAGTGATTCCTCAAACAGTTATAATTAAAATACATTTGAAGAGGTCATTAACAAGGACAGTCACGCATGTTATTTTCTTGAATCCCATTGATAAATACCTACCGCCATGTTGATTGTGTGGCAGTCATTGTAATGCGTAAAGGCAGCCCATTCCCCAGTGTCCAGGCAAAAACGAGTCGCTTTAAATGCTGCGATGAGGAGAAAAGGAATAAAAAAGGAAGACGGTTTAGATGCAAATATAAGGCAAATATAAACGTGAAAGGGTATGGGTGATCCAAAGTAAAGGACTACATAAATTTATATGGAAGCAAAACCTACAGCATGGTAGCGAATACATGGATTAATATATTTTATACCAACATGTCTACACTTCATCCACATTCGCATCCACAAATTCTTGTTATTCGGAGCATTATTCACGCTCTCTTTAATTATTTTATTCTTTTCCATCCGTGCTTTACAGATTTTTAAAAGCGGTTACAAATTATCATGAATGTTTTGGCATTCAGCCATTTGGACAAAGCTGCATTTCGAGCTTCCGCCTCTTCTAATCATTGTAGTTTGTTGTTCACGTTTATTTACTACATGTATGTGCAAAACTTCGTTATCAAATGGTAAAATGTTTAGCACTATCAACAAAATTCGCCAGAGCAAAGAGATGGGGGGGGGGGGGGGGTGCATAAACCTATGCAGACTAAGAAGACAAATAACGAAGAAGAAGATGAAAAAGGTAAATTACTCAGAAACGAGGGCAAATATGCAAAATATGGACACTAAGCAAACTTATACTCTCTTGACCTTTTAAAATAGCAGCTAAAGAAATACCCAAAGTGTGGTAAAAGGTCACACGCTAAACCGAAAATCTAAATTCGGCAAATGTCTGATGCAGAATTAAAACGGGGATATTAACGAGGGTATTCAACTTTTTACGTGGAATCGTCGCCTTACACCGATCAAAAAGAGATAGCCGCCACTGATGCTTACGCTCTAAATCCTTTAATGGGTGAAAACACTTGACGCTGATACCAAACGTTTTTTCTTCCGTGACAGAGAGAGTGACCTATCTAAGGATTGCTTTCCCGGTAGCGATACGGTAGTACGGCTGCCCTCGATGAAGTATTTTCTTCAAACGGAGACTTAAATCTTTCGCGCTATCATCTTTTAGAATGATCTTGAACGGGATAGATTACCCCAAAGTGGAGTAGAGGGAGGAGAAGAAACATGGGTGCATGGGTAAAGGCCATTGGGAGGGCAAGACACGAGCGGACATTTAAAGGGGAAAGAAATCAATGGGAAAGAAAATTCGGAGGAGAACTGATGGGAGGTTAAAGAGGGAGTGACAGGGATTCAAACACGACGGAGGCATTAGAGAATTGACAGAAGAGAAGAGGAGGAGGAGAGAGAAAGAGAGAGAGAGAGAGAGAGAGAGAGAGAGAGAGAGAGAGAGAGAGGTGAGATGGGGAGGGATAGAGGGGGATAAACTACTTTTCCGTTAAAAAACCCAAAACGAAATCAGAAGATAGTGAAGAGGCCTGGACCGGTAGAAAGCTGGGCATGAACAAAAATGAAAAAAAGACTTAAAGTAGGGAGAAAAGGGGTTGAACTATCTTGCGCGGAATTACATCGTTTAGTAAAAAATGTAGTGTTAAATGCATCCACAGTCGTTGGACAAGGAAACACTGATTTCAATACTTAAAATTGATAACGATCGGAGTTCCAAACAGTGGTGCTTTCGTAAATTTCTGTGATCATTGCCTCTGAATTGCCACCAAACCCTGAGCCGGCCTATATGGGCCACCTACTTCTCTCGTCATCTGAATGTCTACACAAATACCATAAGAACTTTCAGGGCTCGCGAATTATAGGCCTACTATGCATGCACCCCCTCTCCCCGCCGCCCCGTATCCATAAAGACCCTTGTTTATTAATGCATGGATACGCCACTGCAAATTATAGCACATGATTCTTATCAAGAAAATGCATATATGATCGGACATGAGCCCGTCATCTTCATTTAATGAGATAATGCACCCCGCAATCATTGAGCCATGACAGGCAGTGACGTGTTGTTTTCCTTTTGCCTCCATTTTCTTGTCTAACAAAACAACTAAATGGTTCAGAAATACGATTGCACTCTATTTGGTCCATTCAACCGCAGTGTCTGATATCATAAATACTGCTTTGGATTAAGATGTCATGACAAAGCCCTTTCACAAGGCCTACAGCCTAAAATAAATGACATATGTCGCTTTTCATTCAAAAAATGATAAACTATGTTACCCATATTCTACAGCCTCTGATCAATCAGCGTTTGTCAATATATGCACCTCCATATTCATTCACTTTTAAAAATAGAGGTTTAGAAATGTTGTAAAAGTACAATGAAAGTTTAAACTAATGATACCACTACTTAACTGCAAGGTAACACATTCTTTTTCAAACGACTTTGCCACCACAGTAACTCGGCATGGTTCCTATTAATTTACAACAAGTCAATTTCATATTTAGACGTGCAGAAATGTGTTTTAACACAATCATACAAGTCGACCTATTAGCATGATTGTAAAGCCATTACACTTAAAGAAGTAAAGAGCTGTCTTAAATGAGATCACATATCAGAGAAATGATTTAAAGTCTTGTCAGCAAAGCAATTCTGCTTTCCCTGTTATCTATTTTTTCATGGAGGGCGTTTGTCGGTAATTGTGAATATCTGTCGAGCTTGTATTTGGTCCTGTATCCCCCGACGTAAGAAAAGGAAATGAGCAAATTAAATGAGACCCCTGACTCGAAGAACAATAGGATAGAAAGAGAAAAGCAGGAAAAAGAGGGAGAAGGAGAAGGATGTTAAGATTTGGATAACGAATAGAAGATAATGATGAATACGAAGCAAAACTTAAACAAGAAACAATACGAAATATCAAGATAAATAGACTGCACGGGAACACAGCATAGCAACACAAAAATACATATAGAATACAAGTAGAAATTAAAAAAAAGAAAACAAAAAGATAAAATAAAAACAAAATAAAAATGTACAAGAGGAAGGTGTGACGAGGTTTTGACGACATCGGAGGTTATCATCGGGACGGGTAATGAGAGAAAGAATTTCCCGGCGAGTAAGAAAACCAATCAGATGTCATTGAAACCCGACCTTTCTATAAAACCTGACCCCTGTCACACCTCAAAGACCGACTCCAGTACCCTGTTTCATAAAACTTGATATCAATAAAAAGTTACAAGCTACTGTTATAAGCTACTGAAATCAAGGCATCTGATTGGCTGAGAGCAAATTTATCATAGATTTGTTATAGATAACAGGTTTTATGAAACGGGCCCCAGACCAACAACAGACCAAACAAGAATTAAATTTTATTTACAACTTGTAGTCGAATCAATCTATTTGGAGTCGGCTTGGAGTCGGTTTTGTGGTGCGACTGAGTCTGAGGCATGAACCTGACCCCGGCCATATAGCGGTGTCTCGCAGGACACCACCATAGACAAATCAATAACCTCTCTTCATTAACTCTTTGTGTCTTATTGAGCTTTAATTTCCTTCAGACGAGGCCCGTGATATCGGATTCCACCTGTCCTCTCACCTCATACACAACGGTACAGGCATTAACATTGGGTATTCGACAGGGATGTAATTATAACACACTTTTGTTGACTCGTGAAGTCTGAAATAATTACGAGTACACAAGGGATGATCAATTTTTAACTCCGTAATTCAGGTTGAATAGGACTGGTCGGTGTCATGCCGTTAATCAATTTGATTTAGTGTCGTAATGTATTTGTGGATTATTAATTAATTTACATCAAGCTTTGGCAACATAATGAAGACTAATAAAGTATTCATGACACAGTCACGTTGAATGCATTATGTGTGAATGGAACAAAGCGTTAATTTGATATTAGTCCTTGAAAGGCGAATCATCATAATGTTATTAGTAATGGTTCATAGGATATGATAAGCCGTAGTGAAATTACACAATGTCATGATTACATCAAGGATGGATTTGTATTGTGGGAAACAAAATAGAATACATCGGGCAACACAGTTTTTGAAATAATTGTATTATACAATAGAGTGAAATTACATAAGGTCGTGATTACATTAAGGATGGCTTTGTTTCAGGGGAAACAAAAAAAACATCGGGCAACACAGTTTTGAAATGATTGTACAATAGTTTCCAGTCGGAATGTTTTTGAACAGTCACTTAAGCTATTAGTGCCTTATCAACCAAACAATATGGTAAGAAATATAATCTAGGTGTCTCTTTTTCAGCTCATCGATTACTATACATTACTGTTGATATTTTGTTATTGTTATTTTTGGTACAGGCCTAATTATTTGTTTCCATCTTAAACAATAATGTTATTCTCTATGTAAACACTGAATGCATTTCAAACCATGTTACGAATTGTCAGTAGCACCCCTCTTTCTTTCTCCCTCCACCTTTTTGTTGTACATAACAAAATATGTAAAGCTACACCTCCCCATGGCCTGAGAAGGTGAACTTCTCCCAGGGATGTCACATGACCAGATCAGGTGATCTACAGCCCCCATGCGTTCGATATTTAGGGAATTTTATACACGGAGGTGAGAGGCTTCCTGGTATCTACTTTGCATCGCACTTGTCACGAGTAATAGTTACATGCACTTGACATGAAGGGCATTTCACTCAGTATCACAAACTTTCTTACCTCGAAATACCTTTTTTCTCCTCCCCACACTCATCCGCGTCCCCCTCTGTCTGTATGTCTGTCTGTCTGTCTGTCCCACCCTTTTTTCTCTCTCTTTTCTCTATTTTTCTCTCTCTCTCTGTCTCTCTTTCTATCTCTTATCATTACCATTGAAACACAGTCGGACATACAGCAGTTGGAAATATAAACTGTTGACTTTTCTTACATGACAACGACGAATACTACTACTACTCCTGCTGCTGATGTTTCAGTTGCTGCATCTACTACTACTACTACTCCTACTTACTGCTACTACTACTACTACTACTACTAATACTACTACTACTACTACTACTACTACTACTACTACTAATACTACTACTACTCCTATTTAATGCTGCTGCTACTACTACTACTACTACTACTACTACTACTACTACTACTACTACTACTACTACTACTACCATTACTACTACTTCTACTACTACTACTACTACTACTACTACTACTACTACTACTACTACTGCTACTACTACTAATACTATTTATACCCATAATACTTCTACTACGTACTACTACTTATACCCATACTACTTCTACTAAAACTACTACCACTGATACTTCTACTACTACTACTACTATTTCTACTACTACTACTACTACTACTACGACCATTTCGTCTTCTACTGCTACTACTACTAATACTATTTATACCCATAATACTTCTACTACGTACTACTACTTATACCCATACTACTTCTACTAAAACTACTACCACTGATACTACTACTACTACTACTACTACTACAACTACTACAACTACTACTACTACATGAACTACTACTTCCACGTCTACCACTACTACTACTGAGGCGCGTACGAAGCGGGGGGGGGGGGGGGGGGTAAACCCCCTCATTTTTTTATGTGAGTGATTTTTGATGACCCCCTCCCCTCTCATTTTGTTTTATTATAAACAAAATAAAAATAAAAAACATTTTTTTTTTGTACCAAAGGGTGGCCCCCCCAAAAAAAAGTGCTTTTACCCCCCACTGCTACTACTACATGTACTACTACTACTACTACTACTACCACCACTAGTCCACTACTACTACTACTACTACTACTACTACTACTACTACTACTATTCCACACCACCATCATATGGTTTTACTATAGATACTTACGCAGTGCACCTGGAGGGCAGTCCATGCTCACGTTCTGACCAGCTTCTGTCGGGGGCCAGCATGTCAGCCTATCGTGTGATGCGTTGCAGTAGGGCACTAATGGGAGCCAGAGAGGGAGAGAGATAATAATGAAAGAGAACGAAAAGCATCATGTAGATACTTAACTTTATATTCCACATTCTAAGAATCTTGCTCTACGATTGGTCAAAAGTAAATCACGTGATGAAAGATAGTTCGCCCATTATTGATGGGAGAAGAAAAGTTAGTTGCACTGTGTAGATACATAGTGCACTGCACTTTCGCTGAAGATAGAAGTACTATTTACACAGTGCAACGCACTTTAATTGTATACGTTGCGTAGTGCTCTCCTCTTTAAAGGTACTATGTCCCATTTGCAGGCCAAACAAAATCAAAAGGTTAAATTCCAACGGCATTTGAAAGATAATACTAATTTAGAACTTCCCTAAAAAAGGTGGGGCTTGAAAATGTCTTCAAGTGGGAAAATAACGACCATTAGTTGTCAAATCGACTTAGGAGCTATAGAGCCAATAAGTAATAGTCTTGATTTTCAGACCATTGTACTGAATGGTCATACGTTTTGTGCTGCGCAAAGATTCAATCAGTTTAATTTTGGCCATCACAAGAAGTGGGTTATTGATGTAGACAAATGCTCATTTACCCTACAGCTCATTTTATGTATGTTATTATCAAAGAAGAAAAAAGGCCAGTCAGTCACTCAATAGTGTCTGACAGTGAAGTCTAGCAAGTTAACGGGTTTCCTTGCATAATTTGAATATAAGGACACTGCTAACATTTAAATTTCACAGATAAGACATACATGACATATTCATAATTCCTGCAAAGTTCTACAGAATTTGAGGTTGGCTGCAAAAGGGACATAGTACCTTTAACGGGAGGGGACAAAGTGGTAAATAGAGAAGGGAAGGAGAGAGAGAGAGAGAGAGAGAACAACAAATAGAGTGTGTGCGTGTGTGTGTGCGCGCCCGCGTGTGTATACGTAGGTGTGTGTGCGTGAGAGAGTGAGAAGAGAGAGAGAGAGAGAGAAGAGAGAAAGAGAGAAAGAGAGAGAGACGCATGAGGCGATATTGTCATGACAAAGATATAGAGACAGTGGTGTTTGAGGTATTGTTAAACGCATTTAAATGTATGTAACAAGTCTCTCCCTCATACATCATTTTGACATACAGTGGATATCATACTTTCCATTTATAATCATTCATTTTGCGTTTTAAACATGGCACTATCCATACAAGTCTCTAACAATTACTGTCATGTTCCTTACTATCATTTAATCCGAAATGAGTAAAATGAGTGGAAACAAGAAAAAGACAAACAAAAGAAAACTCATTCTTAATCAATAGGGAATGTGTTTGAGCACTCATAACGATACTATTCCTTGCTTTGCTTTGACTTATCACAACTTAATTTGTCATTTAAATCCACTTGGCACGTTTTAATCAGTCCTGGAAGGTGCTCCTAACGAAAAGCTCGTAATTAAAGAGGGTGTTTCGGAGAAATTTATGATGTTTGTACGTTCTCATTTTCCTATTTCCTCTACATTACAACTTTTGATTCATCACGTTTATGCCTGATGGATAGGGGAAATCACATTCGTAGTTCAACATCTTCAGGAAAGATGAATGTGTGACATTTTATTCGTAATTTGAACGATGCAATGACATTTGAAAGACAAAAATCTTTCCAGATTTAGTTGCGGATATTTCCTTTCCCAAAGAAATCTTTACCCGTGTGTCCTAGGAAAAGAAGGGGGGGGGGGGGTCCCTTTTACAGAGGACTCATATTTTGTTTTGCCCTTGAATTTTCTAAGAATTTAATTTTTTGACCGAAGAAAACGCATAATTTGTCTAGCACCTTCAAATTTGTGAGAAAGCATGCAGCTAACGGCAATCTCTTAATCATCGAGAGTGTTACGGGATAGTGTTTGTTGTTTGGAATTCTATTTTTTTTTCCCAATTTTTGTTTGTTGAGAAAATCCTTTTCGCAGCTTCTGACATATTTGATTTATCACTGATCAGGGAAAACTGATTCGTGGTTCAATGCCCGGAATAACATTCTATTTTACACGCACATTGTTATATCCTTGCAATTCTTGGTGACAAAATGTCTAAAGTAAAAGACTATGCAGACTCTAAAGTTCTGGTCATGCGATTGCATTGTGAAAGAAACGGTGTGGAATCGATGAGAAAAAGTTGATCATGTAGCATATAGTATTGATGTGTACTGCAAGGTTCTGGAGTCATCAGAATGATAAGAAATTGGCCCAGTCTTGGTATTAAAAGTTACAAGCACTGTACATAGAAAGATGTATACGGGACTACAGAATATGTGGCATAACAATCTGTCCCGATTCGTTTGATGTTATATGCCATATTTAGAATATTAAGGCATCTGAAGAGCCATGCTTTTCAAGGAATGTTTTTTATCCGATGTTCTTCCACTCTTGCATAAAACAATGATAACGCTCACAAATTATTGTTCACCTCTTCCCAGAACTCAACTTTCTCTTTAAGGGTTATGCCAATCGGCACATGACAGGCTGTATAATACTAAAGCCATATAGGCTGAGTGTCAGAGGCTGAGCTCAAGGATTCGTGGAATTGTGTTCCAGTGTCAGATTTGGGAGTGCTGAGGGTGAAACAGAGGGTGCGTTTATTGACCAAATTTTTGGCTAGAATCAGGTTTCTCAAACGTCTTTCAGGCAAATTTAGAAGGTGATAAACGCAAAGCCTTTTTTAAAGGTCTTTAGATATGGGCATATCTAAAGACGCAAAAAGGTGTGTTTTTAATGTGACATGCAGCCAGAATCACGTTTCTGAGAGATGATAAACGCAAAGCTGTTTTGAACCCCACATACAAATTGGACCTCCCAGGTAAATTTCCGGTTTGGAGGCTAGCGCGCCATGTGTAGTGTCATGTTGTTGTACAAGCATGTGTGTGAAGTTGACTCCGAGAAACTGCCTGCTTCCCAGGTCAAACGGCGCAGAGCAGCTGTGCAGAGACAAGGCCTTTATTGTAAATCGTGAAGAGACGATAAACGCGACATCCCGCAAATCACGATCATATAGTGGGGTTCGATAGTGGGGTATGATAGTGGGGTACGATATGTACATATCTAGTGGCAAGACCCAATAAACGCACCCCAACTCAGTACATTCCCGGATAAGGAAAACAGTAGTTTGTAGCAGTAATAATAGTGATATTATCTTTTTCTTCTTCGTACTGCGCTTGAAACATGCTCGTAAAGTGTTTAACGAGAAAACAACCTTAAAGATAAACTTGAGTTCTGGTAAAAAAAAGAAAATGACTTCTCTAAGAATCTAACGAATCTTACACTGAATGTTCATGATTACAAATAAATGTCATGTGCCAAACAATTTTGGAAGAAAATGTATACTGGCTGAGTAATGAGCATAGAAAGATAAGGAAATCAAGGTAGTACTAGCCCCGACACCATGTGTGTTGTCCCATATACATCTTTCTGTGTAAGTTATTGTTACTTTACCAAGACTCTGCCAAATTTATGATGATTTTGATGACTCCAGAACCTTGCATTACACACCATTACTTACATGCTATATGATCAACATTTCTGATCCATTCCACACCTTTTCTTTCACAATGCAATCACATTACCAGAACTCAAGTTTATCTTTAAACTAGACTGTCAAAAAACAACCCATACGGTAATTTCAACCCTCCGAATGTTCGCACATATTTACAGGTGATAGACACGACTATTGAAATTGACCTCTGTTCATTTTTCGAGTCTTTGCTATCGTATGTGAGAGTTTCACTATGTCCGTAAAATCCACTAAACCTAGTCATCATTTATTTACATGTATTTGGTTATTTGATTATTTATTTATTTATTTATTTCATTTATCTATTTATATATGTATTTATTAAATTGTTATAAATTCACTTGGGGGTGGTCATGGAATTGAGGCATACATATGACGATTACTAATACTTGTGTACCACCACAAATATTAGATAATTTGAACCAGCCGTAGAAAGCCGTTGGAAATACAAAATAACGCTTTTTACGTTGTATTTCAGTCAATGCCGATGCTGGCTTTTTTGTGTGGCTTTTTCGTGTTGGTTATATTACGCACAACCAGCCGGCCCATGTATTGTTATTATTAACTAATTAAATAATTAACGGTCTCCGTATTATGTGGAAAGTGGAGCTGAATTGGTATGATCATATTGGCTAAATTTCACACATTTTGGGGTCTAAAATTACCTTCATAGCAATTTTAGGTCCTAAAAGGGCACTAGAAATGTCATAGATAGGGATAAGAGTAATAACCATGCACTTTGAAGGAATTTGTGATCTGAAAACAGAACTCTACTATCCCTTTAACGTGTTATACGTGTGTTTATTTACGTTATTTGAACGTTTTGTTAATTTACTGATGGAAAAAGGTTATTTGTGGTTTATCAAAAGATTAGAAATGCTGTAGATAGTTCTGATATAAGTTATGTAAAAAATAATACAATATGAATTTTTGTAGAAAAATAGTGGACATTTGAGCGATCAATGTTTTTTTAATGTGGCACTGGGGGCTCTTCCACGTAAAAGTCGCAGATTTTGTTAAAAATATTATTCATGAATTTAATCCAGAGTCTGAGAATTGAATCAAATTAACGATTCGTTTCAGAGCGTAGCCAAGTGTGGCAAGACACAGTCTTCCAAATCTACCCTTTCTCGTAAACCTTAATAGTTTCGAATAAATATTATTCATTTAAAAAATAAATCCACCAGCGAACTATCTGTCAAATTAACGTATACATATAATCCTCGTCATTCGTTGCGGGTCACAGCTGGTGTAATCCTATATTTTTGTAACGCTGGGGATTCGTTCTTTGGTTAGGAATTATCTGATTGAATTCGCACGAATCCTACCCTCGATCCACGTCGAAAGCCCGGAATCGAGTGACAGGGTGATGTCTAAACGCGACGGGATGGGGAGGGAGTAGCAGGGCGGAAAACAGGGAGGAAAGGGGTTTACAGTGATGTAGGATAAATCCTTTGTTTTTCCTTGCAAAATGATATTTACTTTATGCCTTTTTATCCAACATATTGGTTAACGAGCACATTGCGCATATATTTACCAAAATAAAAGCAAATTTAATTTAGCTACATTTTAAATTACCGGGTTGCACTTTTATGTCTAGAATCGAAGGATTTCTGGTTTAAAACAAAGTCGCTGCTCTAATCACTTATAATGATTTACTTAAATAGAATCCTCGTCAGTCAGTCGATCCCATTATGCGCCTGTTTAGATCACCCTAGCTCATCAATTACTCATTATGACCCTCGGATAGGACTCGAAATATGGATCATATACAAGGAGGTATGACACCGCTCCTCCCCACATCCCCTTCCCACCTCATCCCCTCCCGGTTTGTCTTTATAACCCCTAGCTTCAATCCATCAAATCGTTTTCAGTCCCTCGGATAGGACTCAACATATGGATCATATACAAGGAGGGATGACACCGCTCCTCCCCACATCCCTTTTCACCCCCATCCTCTTCTCGCTTGTCTCGACCACCCCAGGCTCAATCTGCTTTTACCGCGCCTTTTGAGATGCTAAAGATTTGATTCCACGATAGATGGACATGGCTACTATGCGCCGGGGGAAATCAACAAAAAAGTCATATTTTGTGATAAAACCGCGAATATAGTAAATGGGGATCTCTCACTTTTCATTGTCCAAAATCAAGCTCAAACGTTTCTATACGCCTGTCTATTAAACGTTGGTGAAAGACAGGTGCTGGTTTCATTGGTCAATGTCTGGTTATTTTTTCTGTTTGATAAATAACCGCAAAACAGAAGTATACGATATATTAACTTACTTATTACTGATTGCACGCGTGATTTTTGTTCTGATAACTTTAATTCAACAGGAAGGCAGAAAGTCACATTCGAACGCGATTAAATGGATAAAAAACGAAAATCAGGAGGGTCTTTTTCTCATGCAAGGAAACACTTGGAAAATCATTAAAAGATAATGCGTAGTTCTTTTTAAAGTTTTTTCTTCAGTTTTATCATTCAAAGATGTTTTATCTATGACTGAACAATTGTATTTATATGCAACGTATCAAAATGCAAAGTCTTTATATATTTACATGTTCTAAACGTTAAGCAAAACGGATTAGTAAAATATTTACACTTGTATACGTTGTCTAAACCAAATCAGATGTAAAATAAGACTTACACTTTTGGTTAGAAGCTTATTTATATGTTTTTGTTACTTAAAACTTATCTTAAATGGTCTGTAAAGGGATTTTAAAGAACCGAGTCTTAAATTAATTCAAATTTTAACAGGACGATGATGACAATCGCACCCTAGGCTGTTGTTTTATATTGCATGATGACCATTTTCGATATGAATTGTGCCATCATTTGAGTCCGTATTAATTATCATCAGAAACAATAAGTTTCATATATGATTTTCCTTGATCCACCATTATTGCTGCCTTAAGGTGTACACAATTTTTCAGTAAACATTGATAAGCTTCCGTTCATTTTATCTTGTGCCTTACCTAAAAGCCCCGTTGGCGTCGGATATGAATATTGTGTTTTTTCTGCGCATTCAACAATTCAGAATTACTTCCAGGCAGATTTTCGCGAAATGTTCACTGCAAAGTACGAGAGATTTACCCTTAATCCATCAGAATAGATATTTATGAATTTTTTAAGAGTTCCTCTTTGAACCTCGTTCAGACAAGAAGAAATGTTTACGAAACCCGTATTCTTTTAAAGAAACGTCGTATAAAGATACATCGTATAACGAAACGTCGTATGAAGAAACATCGTGTAAAGAAACGTCGTATAAATAAACATCATATAAATAAACATAGAACAAATAAATGGGTGTACAGATTGGATAACAACGTGGTTTAAAGAAACTAGTTTTGGAGAGTTCAGTATACATCATAGCTGACCGATTTATATCAGAAGTCGCTCACGATAAGCCCCGTCTTATTATGTAATTTCCGTACGATGTTAGTACGATTTTCGCACAATTTACGTATGATACGAGGTTCAGACGAGAACGGGCCACTGATTCTTTATCGCTTTTTCGTTCGGAACGATGCTCCAACATCACGTGGCGTTATACGACGTTTCTGAAGACAGGTCCAGACTAGAAAAAAATACTACTCATATTATATATTTACGGTTTTCGTATGGTAATGCGATTAATCTTGCTAGTCTGAACGAAGAGCTAGGCACCAGGGAATGGCGTGTGCCTTTAGGATGGTGACTATTGGATTTCCCAGATGACACGTGGATTGAGAAACACTTCTTTCCTGTCTCTTACCGAAAGAAACTCACAAAATAAAGTCGACCCGACATGCTTCTGATTATTTTGAATAATACTAGCAGCAACATGTAAGCCACCTATTTTGACTTGTTGGCAGGTGGGGGATGGGGAGGGGGAGGGGGCTTGAACCAAATACACGATTGCAAATATCTTCGAAAAATCAACTCAAAGTCAATATCAACACCCTGCTGTATATCCCATAGAAAACATTTTCGGATTACGTAATATGTTATTGACGCGTTTGCAAGTTTCAAAAGGGGAATCACAGGTATGTTATATATTGTGATAAAAGGTTGAATTTTCTAAAGTGAAATGTGAAAAATAGTGAAACATAAAGATGTAATCAATGAAATATGATGAATAATGGAATGGTCGCTTTAGATTTGCATTTAAACAGTGTGACCGCAATATTTGGCTGATAAAATAAGCGTTTGAATATAATTATAAAGCGTACCTAATTGTAAATTTTAAATATGATCTTTCGGAGAACTGTAAACGTGGTCGCTGAAACTAATGAACACACAGTAATTCAACATTTTCAATCGTGAAAAAAGTACACGCATAAACGGATGCCTGTCCCGTATGAAAATAATAAATACCTCCACTATTTTCCAGTATTTGCGTTTTATTGAGGTGATCCATCTCGCACAATAACTTCTTGAAGCCATGGATGATGTCATCATCAGATACCGACAGTGATGTAGTCCCGTTGCTAGGTGTGGCCGGGCTGGCCGGTGGATTGAGGTCCCTCATTGTTGTCGGGATAGCATCACCGGACACAGGCTGCATGTGAGAGAGCGAAAGAGAGGAAAATAAAGAACTTTGAAATTGAACCGTAAGGCTTGGGTCATTTATAAGATGAGTGTTGTAGTCCCGGGCCCTGTCTTACAAAGAGTTGCAATTGGTCCGAACCAACCGTAAGTCCTCCAGTCAATCGCAAGTTTTTGCAGTCTCCTATCTCTTATGTACATAGTTGCGATTAATATCAACTCTTTATAAGACGGGCCCCTGGTCTGCACAGCATTATACAATTACACTGCCGATGTCCATCCGCAAATTTCGAACTTCTCGGTTTTGCAATCGATTCTTTTGATATTCTCCAATGTAAACAATGTCGAGACAAAGAGACGGATAACATCCGATCTGATCTCTACGACGATTACAAGCAAGAAAGGGAAGGATCTATTGCTCTATCAAGAATTTTAGCGCCTTTTCACAATTAATACGCTCCACCCCCTGCCCCCTAAACCGCCCAGCCCATCCTCCTCCTCGTTTTTGTTGTCTGCCCAGAATGCAATTAGATTGAAGATAACAAGTGCCAACAGGGATTCTCAGCGGAGAAAGTCGTCAAAACTGAGTACCCTAATACCACTTGATTACCGACTAGACGGAAATGACATATGTCATATATTAATATAATCCTGGCAAAAATCTCCAGTTTCCTATAACTAAATTATGTAGGCCCGTATTAAAGAAAGCAACCTGCTATGAGGCCTTCGACAAAAGGAGTTATTACCGATAACAGAGCTATATGACAACTCCTAGGTTAAAACTATGAATCGCCAACAATGAGATTTATTATTCAGTACAAGTTCATCATTAATGAATCGAAGATTTATATATGAGATCAGTAGGCCTATGTTGTGAAATTTACGACGCCTTTATTTTTTTCCTTCATTTAATATGTAATTTCAAAATTAACACTTGGCGCTTCATACATCATTTGGCTAATACACCCTTTCAAGGTTATAAGGCCGCCATTTCATTTTGTTCGTAAACATTGCGTCATCAATGTTTCAGATGGTGGGCTCACATCATATTTAAATGGGCGCCATTTTAATTTACATTTAAATTAATGTACGTTAAAATGGCGCCCATGTCTGCGCATGCGCACTGTTGTAACCGAGTGTTGTAACCGAGTGTATAGTAACCGAGTGTATAGTGGCTAACTACTGGGGGCGGAAAACTGTTGTAAATTTAGGCAAACTACGTGTTGAATTTGTCCCCGTGTGTTGTTTTTGCTGTTGTTGCTTTCGTCTTTTTTCTCTCCGATAAGTTTTCTTTGGTTTTCAAATACAATACATGAATTCTAGTTCACACGCAATAGTATACAAAAGACAAACAAGCTAATAAAGGCAGCGATGCAATACGGATAGCCATGGAATTATCCAGTTTGAATCCGGGTTATAAATTGCAGCGCCCCCGTGTGCCAACGCTTTCGTCACCTCTCCCGACTGATTGAGTATATCTTTTGGACACAGCGAGAGGGGTCTAAGAAATATTGGCGAACTAAAATATGCAAGGAAAGCCAACTGTACCTAAACAAAGACATCGCCATCCATTTTCCAGATATATAGAGATGAATAAAATAAAAAGCACCTGACGTTTCACGGTGGGATGTGAAACCGGACACTTTAATTTTGTGTTTCCTGTCGGGAGAGGGGAGTATTTCACACGGTGGGTGCAGGGGGCCGCGATCCCTAGTGGGTTGGAAGCGGGCAGTTGGTGTGTCGCCGGTAGTCCCTCGAGTCTTGGGATACAGCTATCGATCTCTCTTTTGGCTGCACGCGGTTCACCCGGGATGTATTGATTGATTGTATTACGGAAAAGCGTTGCAGGGCGATGTCCGTCATGATGGGAGGGGGAGAGAGAGAGAGAGAGAGAGAGGGGAGGGAGAGGGGGAGAGAGAGAGAGGGAGAGAGAGGGAGAGAGAGGGGGAGGGAGAGGGGGAGAGGGAGAAAGAGAGAGAGAGGGAGAGAGAGGGGGAGGGAGAGAGAGAAAGAGAGATAGAGAGATAGAGAGATGGAGAGAGATACAGATAGAGAGATAGAGAGAGATATATATTATAGAGAGAGAGAAAGAGATAGAGAGAGAGAGAGTGAGAGAAAGATAGAGAGAGAGAAAGATAGAGAGAGGTACAGGGAGAGATAGAGAGACAGAGAGATATATATATAGAGATAGAGAGACAGAGAGATAGTTTATATAGAGATAATAGAAAGAGAGAGATAGAGAGAAAGAAAGTGAAAGAGAGAGAGATAGAGAGAGATATAGAGAAATAGAGATAGAGAGAGGTACAGGGCGAGATAGAGAGACAGAGAGATAGATATAGAGAGGTAATAGAGAGAGATAGAGAGAGAGAGAGAAAGCGAAAGAGAGAGAGATAGAGAGAGATATAGAGATATAGAGATAGATGGATAGATACATATATAGAGAGAGATAGATGGATAGAGATAGATGGATAGAGAGAGATATATACAGAGATAGAGACAATGAGAGAGAAAGAGAGAGAGAATGCGGGACGGAGTGGCTACAGTCGGCAGGGTAACTCACGAGTATCCTATTCGACCTACCCTTAAACCCTTTCGAAGCCCGGCAGAGGCGTTTTGATACATCGACCATCACTTAATAAACTATTCAGTGCATACATGTTTTCACATCTTTAGAATTGTGTCAATTTTCTTACCCCCATAAAAATTGTGTCATCGATTATATTTGCATTTCACTGAAACCAACGATAACAAAGGATTTTTAAAGAGACCTCGAACGTCCGATTTTTTTCAGATACTGTTATGTTCGAAACAGGCGCCAGCTGGCGATATCCAAAATGTACAATATATCTGGAGCAACGAAAAAAACAATTACATTTCTATCCATAGAGTAAAAACATGATGTTGACAATCTTTCGTATATATCCCTTGACCAGCACCCCACCCACTTGTTTTCTTTCCAGGTTTTCCGTTCTCCCCTTTTCCCTTGGTTAATTTAGTAGATTGAATTTTGTAGCATGTAGACCTTATTCCATGGCATCATTTTGTAGAGGGCGCAGGGCAGCCCATCCTAATATGAAGTTAATAAAATAGAACCAGCAATTGTCTGTGAGTCGATTTGGAGACCTGTTTCCTCCAGAATTCCCTCTTTTCCTCTCCATGTTAAGTAAACTTTTTTTGTTTTGGTAATACCTTTGCGCCGGACATGTTACTAAAAACATCAGCAGTGAAAATGGGATACATTCTGTTGACTTTGTTTTATTACAAAACATGGTAGAAAAACATTTCATACACGATCCCAGCTATTTTACACAAAATTAATCAGCTCAAGCGCAATGTCAATACTGCATTTACAATTGAAACTATGCTCAGATTACGTAATACGTTATTGTAAAGTTAGCACTTTTCATAAGGTGATGAAAGAGGCTATTGAATTTGCCTGAAGTTGATTTTCCTAATGTCCTTGCAATCTAGTTCAATATCTAGATCGTGCTGGGATTCATAAAGTTGCTACTTTGCGGCACATATTCCGAACATTGAACATTCTTCTTCTTCAATATTACTCGCCTGCTTCTTTTCATTTTCTGTTTAGGGATGCTGGGAAAGACTCTGAAGTGCGAGCTCTCCTTCCTTCCAAGAATAAGTAAAGAGACGCCAGTTTAGGTTCAATGTTCCCTCTTCTCGTTTAGCATTTAGTTCAGGTTTCCATCAATATCAAGGTTGGCGGGGGGGGGGGGGGGGGGGGGAAATTTCCCCCATTTCGTTTCTCTTCGACACATTTCCATCGACAGAACTGTCCAATGTACTCCAACTGGGCACACGGGGATCGTTTTTAGAGTACATCTTAGCATTATCGTTCAACCGTAGCAGTACCTAAAGGCAAGGACAATGCGTACAAAGGCGTAGCAAGATGGCGGCCATTTTGTTAAATATACTTTGCTAGCTGAGCTCTGGCCCTATGAGAGCGTTGTGAAAGAAATATCTGGAAGCAATTGGAGGGGTCGATTATGTGCCACATTTAGTATAGGTGTTTCGCTGCGAGGTTTTGAATCATCATAATAATAAGAAAGTGACTCGGGCTTACTGAAAATCAGGTTTCACTGTACACAGAAATGTGTATTTGGGACTATACGAATACGCGTCATGAACGTTTGGTCTAAAGATTTTTAATTGTTTTGTCATATTCTAATACAACAGCATTTGAAATGCCTTTTTTTTCAGAGAGCATTTCCTTTAAGTTTCTTCCGCACTAGCATTAAACAGAATGGAAAAGCTCACAAATATGTTTTCATGAAATTACCTTCTCTATAACATGTATAAAACGTATATCCATTTGCCTCAAATCTCAAGAAAAAATCCATTTAATTGCATTCGCTGGTAAAGATAAATTTTAAGAATTGTTCTCCACATATCTCGAGACGTTGCTTCTTATTCCTTGTATCCATTCTGTCCTCTTTTCAAAGAAAAAAAAACCTATTGCAAATATTTTCGAAATCCTTCAAACTTACAATGTTAAAATTCCAGTTGATGATATGAATTCAAACTTTTGTCTTTGAATTGTATTTTGTTTCATTTCGAACTGTTTGTCGTTGATCTTGGGTTTGGTTGGTGGTGTTTTGTTTCATTTTACAGGGTTGACTCGTCCAATGAAAGAATTGCTACTTCCAGTTCTTCTATTTTAGTTTCTCAAAACTTCAACGTAATTGTTACTTGTGCTTTATATGGAATTGAGAGTTCGTGGGTTTTCGGGTACACACGTATTAGGTGTTTTCCTGTTTGTCCATCCAACAGTCGTTAGGATTTCTACGAGATTACGGTACGGCCGTATCGCCGACACTTTTCGACGAAGGTGCCCTTTTCAGGTCGCCGTTTCAAATTTTGGCAAGTGTGCTTTCTGCCATAAGCTATGATAGTTTGCATAAAAGTAACATTATCTGTTGTTGTGGGCTATTTGGAATAATTAACCACAAAATGGATTTATTTTAGTATCATCTTGTATCAGATATCAAGAACGCATATAACATAAATTCAAAGCCGTTTAAAGGGATCCGGTAACTTTGTCTCAGATTCTGAAACAAAATTCTGGATTTAGCTCATGATGCAATGATAATTATAAACTTTTAGGTCAGTCAGGAACCCCATGACTTTTACAAGCCGATCGCCTGTCTGATTATCAAGATATTTATGATTGGAATTACAAATTGTGAAAACCGTTCGCCTGACGGTTTTCATAACACTACAGTCTATTGGGGAAAACGAGTATGGTATAACCGGTCACTCAAAGATTTTTACTTTTTTGAGGCACTTCTTGATCATTTTGAAGCGCAATTTGTTTAGGGCTTCAATATTACACAATATCACAGACACTGATAACACGTAGGGCCGTGTATCTCAGATTTAACATTGTTAAACGATCCCTTTAATATAGACGAGTGTTTTTTTCTTCTTCATAATCCAGCCATTCGTATTTGTAATATCTCTATTTCTTTGAAGCTTATCGGGTGTGATGGCATCACTCAGCACTATTTTCTCGTACTTTTGTATGCAAATGTTAACATTTTTTAGTAAGGATTGCACTAAACAATCTATATTGTTTATGAAATCTTAAAGAAAAATGTACATACATATTACATAAAGGCCCGAATTCACAAACTGAGGAGGTTTGTCGACAAACTTATGTGCGTCATAGGCCAATGACGCGTTTCGACGCGTTTCAGAACAAGGTTTGTCTGAACCTTGGTCTGAAACGCATCGAAACGCTTCATATGACGCACATAAACTTAGGCTTGTCGACAAACCTCCTTAGTTTGTGAGTTCGGGCAACAATGGTTGTATTGGTGACAACACCAAGCGTGCCCTTTCCTTTCAAACCTGAAACTGTTATCACCATTATAGTTGAAATATCCTTCATTCGATTTAAGTTAATACATAATTAAGATATGACATAATAATTATTATGTAATATAGTGAGCAGTTCACGACAACAACCAACGGGCTAATGATCAGACACTTGCTCTAGTTTTTATTTTGTGTATATAATTATATTTGTCCAGAACTACGTGCCTGTTAAGACTCATTATCAAACCAAATACACATCCCCAAATCCCATGCTGTCAATACCAATACTGTATACAAACATAGCGACTCCGTTTACACTACAAAAACCCGGCGTATACAGCATCCCAAACTCATACGCGTATAGCTTTCAAGTAATTCTGGGAGCACCGAAAATTATGGTTAATTATATCATTTTCATAATGAATATTATAACAAATAAATGCTAGCAATTTAAATATGAACTTACTGTTCCGAAATATAGATACGACATTACTTCATCTAAATTGTAATCTTTCTCCTACCTCAATGTATTTGAGTTTAACATTTTTTAAAGTATGGTGGAATAGATACTATGTAGTAAGCAGTGTCGTTCACGACAACAACGAATGTGCTTATGAACAGGTAGGTAATTTTTCTAGCTTGTACTATGCTCTGTGGATATAATTCGAATTGGCCAGAACTGCATGCCAAAAGACATACTCATTATCAAACCAAATACACATCCCCAAATCCCATTCTTTCGTTACCTTAATACTATATACAAACACACCGACGTCGTTTACACCACACAAACCTGGCTTGTACAGCACCCCAAACTCGTATACGTGTACCACACCCAAGCACTCCCAGGAGCGCCGGAAAGAAAGGGTGTAAAGCAATTTAGATTCGACACGTTGTTTACATTCGTATGGCATGGATACGTTTCGGAATAAACAACGGCATTCTAGTGTATTACGTTGCGTTATGAAGAGGTGAGCAAAGTGCGTTAGTAACTTAACATCTAACGTAGATAGTAACTTCACATCTAACGTAGATAGTAACTTCACATCTAACGTAGATACTAGTCCCATCCGTAGCGGACGGCGTGGGTAATCTTAGTACCACCACGCTTAATTTCCGCCATCGTATATATCGTTAGATGAATTGAATTATGTCATAGCTTTGAGCAATGGAGTAGGGCTGAAGAGACGTGCACAGGATGTATTAGGGCGCAGGAAGGGTGGGGGACAGGGGGGCAGTGATTTCGTGATATTTTCCCTTTTATTGCAGTGATGACGTCAAATTATGTTTCTTAAAATGAATAACATCCAAACTGAAACATCGTTCTGAACATAGTCCACGTATTGTATTTAAATATTATAAATGCAACACAAATTTCGTTTCATATGCGAAAAGAGGAAATGTTATGATAGCTTCCATAATATTGTGCATGCTCACGACCCGAAACTATTACATTTATCTGTCACATAAGCATTTTGAGATTCCAAAAGTATATCACAGAAATATATTACTTGAAACATATAAAGCCGTGTATCATAATAATGATTGCAGTCGTGAATAAAAACAACAAACTACACGAGAACAAACAAAGAAACAAGCACACTTAAAATGTTATCATTGTTTTTATCAATTAAGCTGTTTGCTCATGTACGTCTACCATGGCCTGATAAGAAAATCTATAATTATGTTCAGAGACCTTCTCCTTGCCTTAACTGGTTATCACTGGCTTCACGACGGACAGACGGATAAGCCAACACTAAAACAAATGCAGACATTGGACAAGCATAAACCCGCCAAGATCATGAACTTAATCCAAACACAAGGACGGAATCCTCCGTTGCCCTTGCACCGGATTAAATTACAATCCGCACAAGAGGGACTAAGGGAAATACAGAGAAAGTAGAAAGAGGAACAGCAAGGGGACTCACGATCAGTTGTCGATTGAGCGACATCAAAACAGCTACATTGCACTGGTTTACGGGAAATGAGACCCCCTCCCACCGGGATTACACCCGAGCCCGCCCCTGCGTAACGTATACGGGGAGGATGGCTATATCATTAGGTAATTGTAATTGAGTATGGACGCCCTTGGGCGAGCTCCATCGCTCATGATACCCGACCCGCCGAGATTGAAACGCCGAAGTTGGATGGGCCGCGTGCTTTCTGCAGGCGGTGACCGCAGCCGCGCGATGGTGATAGCGATGCGACAAAAGACCTGTTGCGTAAGCACCGATATAATGCCAGGCCGTGTTCATATTGGAACATTTATTTCATGATTAGCTTTCTAAACAGGGCTTAAAATATAATAAGAAAGAACAGAAACCGAATAATAAAATTACAAAAATGTTCACCCCCAGTACTACTAGTTCTTAAAAGTAGAATATTGCAAAAGACGCATGAGTAAAGAAGTATCAGAGAATCATTACATGAGCGAAATTATTAGGCAAAACGTTTCAGAGAACCAGACGCAGATACGACTATTTCTATGATTTCCCTTGGTATGCAGGTTTTCTAGAGTAACATAAAAATGCAAATCAAAGATATCTGCGTATGCTAGAGTTATAGAAACAGCGAGTTGTGGAAGTGTAACTCGATAAGTATGCTCCTCAACATAAGTCATTACGTTTAACCAAAATTGGCTAGTTTGCCGACAGTCGTTTCCTGTAGGGAGTGGATGTTGCGGAGAAAGTAATTCAAACAAATTAAACCAAAGCGCCTTAAAGGTAGGGCTGTAAAGCGATCATGAAAATGTATTTCAAATAAACTGTCTAAAATTGTATGGGAAAGGTTGATATTTAAGGTAGTGTATTGTGAGGTCATGCATGGAACCATTTAAATGATTGGGGAATTGCTGCACATCACATATAAAACTAAAAAAGAAAACCGACAAACAATAATTTGAGTAGACGGGACTTAAACAGACATGGTATAAACCTTGAGGTACAGCCATATCTGGAGGTATTTAAAAAACGAAATTTATATTCTTTTGATATTGACCGATTCTTTTATGACTTAATTAATGTATAAACCACTAAAAAGAAATGGCAAGAAATCTTAAACATTTTAAATCATTTTGCATAACATGTTTCCGTTAAAAGAAAATCACCAAGTCATAATGGACAGCAAGATAGCAATCAACCACTTGCTGAGTGGCATATGTACAGCCTAATAATAAATGTTACCACAAAGACAAATCCTTTGGGTTCTTGTCTGTATATTTTGCTGAAAGGTAAAAAGCGATAGCAATCTGTTTAAAAATATATATTTTCTAGGTTTAAAAAAAAAAACGTTTACATCAATTTATATTTGTGTTGACTCCGGAAATGTCTAGATTCAAAAGAGATGAAATACTGTTCCTAGCGGAAGAAATAGGAGACATGGAAGTTGATTATCTTTTATCAGGTGGTATTTACAGAATAGAAAAAGGAGAATTGAAGCAGAGTGTCAACAACAATACCCCAGAAAATCCATCGGGTTAAACAAAGTTTATTTCCGCTTATAACTCCGGATGACGAAATGAGAGACGGAAGATAAGATATACATGACTAGAAGAGAGAGAGAGAGAGAGAGAGAGAGAGAGGAGCGGCGGGGGCGGGGAGAATGAAATGGAGAAAAGACAAAGATAAGAGAGAGAACACAGAAAGACACAGAAAAAAGAAAGGAAAAGAGAAAGGCAGAAGATAGAGATGGGAATGAGAGAGGGAGAAAATAAATACATATACTGAGAGAAAGAGAGATAGATAGGGAGAGAGAGCGAGAGAGGAAGAGAAAGAAAGAGAGGAAGAGAGAGAGAGAGAGAGAGAGAGATAGAAAGAGAGAGAGAGGAAAGAGACGGGAGTATGGATAATTTGTAACTTAACGAGGTCTGTTGATTACAAGAAAGACTGGAACATTATCTCGACGGTACGCTCGCAGCAAGGGTATGGATACGCCAATGCGAAGAATGTGAGCCAATCTCATTCTCCCCATGGCAAAATGAATTCCAACGATGCTTCATATTAAATTCAAAGACGTATTAAAGTAATACAACAAGGTAGTAATATCGATAAAGAGAGGTTTTTCGCTGCTCAGTATCTTCCTTACAGTGCGTCCCAGAAAAAACGAAACCGAGAATTATCGATTTAAAAAAAAACATAACTTAGTCACATTTATAATCATTTGCTGACTATCAGCCGTAGACGAAAGACTTCATTTCCTCTCTTCAAATTGATTTCAATCCCTCATGCGTGAAATATGCATCAATATAGCTTGCTCTGGAATTAACCATGATATAATGACTTATTCAATATGATAAAGCTGCTAACAATTCGTTTGCTCTCTTCGCCTCGTTGCACGGTTGCTCGTTTGCCACACGTGCTTGTGGCACCACAAGCGCTTTGCAAAATGACTTATTTCCGGTCTGTATTAGCTCCATGATAACCTTTTTTAACATCCGGTAAGGATTAAAATTGCACCGGAGACAGTCAAATAATCTTGAAGCCTTTGGTGTATCTATCCCATGCACAGTGAGATTATTTTGCGTGGCATTTAAAGCATTAACACAAGATTGTCCAAATTAATAAATCAAACAAGCAGCTTTGCGAATACACAGGTATAAAACGTTTTGAACTCAACTCACCATGACGAGCTCTCCAAAATACACAATTAGAAAGTTAAGACGGAATACATGGAGTAAGTCCTTCTGGAATGAGAAGGTTCACTCTCTGCCAGGCTTTTAAATACAAGTTACACCGTCCTCAATCTGTTTACAGAGCTGCTTTCACGAAGTGAGGGAAAAGACGAAAATACAATGAGAAGCTCACTGTCAATATCTATTTGAGTTTGAAGGTCCCCTGTCCTACTTGAGGTACATCCGATATCGGGTACCATGTCTTGCAGGGAATTATCTAAGATCAGCTGTGAACCTTCCCGCGAAATTGATGATTGTCCACATAGCCTTTGGGTCCGTCTCACAACCTTCGCCAAAAGAGAAGCCACGTGCTTAGTTAGTGCTCTTAATTCATCATGTATGTGATTCCAGCGTATGTACGCGCGCCTCAGGGAGCGGACGCTACGCAACAAAGGGACTTCCTTGAGGACACCACTTCAGACGCACTTCTGAAAGGCAACGCTCTTGAATCCCCTGAATCTCAAGTCGAATGCGGCCGGATCGTTCCTCTCTATGCATGCTAAAGGGGGTTTGCACCTTACGGTGATGGCTACGGAATATTTTATCCGTTGGAAAAAGGGAACTCGAGGAGGCGAACTTGGGCAGCCATCGAGACGGTCAATGACATTGAGGTTTCAAATTTCAAGGTCCTCGAACCTGAATTATTCATAGAGTTCCGCTTATTGTAGTCTTCAGTTCTGTCACTTATGATAGAGTTTCCAGTGAACCGACACTCAACAAGCCAAGCTTTTAAGTAGGTTCACTTTTCATTTCCGGTATTTAATGATTTACAGAACATTATTTCGTGTTAATAATTACTACTGTATGATAAAGGGTTATTCATTTCCATAAAAGAAATTTGACTGTTTACTACAATGCATAATGCTTTGTTATTTTTTACTGTAAAATCAAAACATAACCAACCAATCAATCAATCAAATATACCAAAATGTACACAGGAGATTAAAAGCTGGAATAACATTATTAAATAAATGTAGCATTCATTGTTGACTATGTGTGACAGTTCTGTGACACAGAAAGATAAGAAAATTATTGGTGATAGGAAATCAGTATACAATACCCTGTCCTGCACGAATTCCTTAATTATTCTCCCTTTTCAGAACGCAACACGATTGAGAAGACTTTCAAGAAATAGACACAAGAGCAACTTAATTTTCCTGTTGATTTTCTTATAGAGATCATGAATTTGCCTTGCTCGTCTATTTCAATAGGTGACGCACATGTTATTTTTTAAATTGCCATACGCTGGTTTTGAACACGAACGCAAAGAATTTCGACTAAATTTAAACCCACGGCTATTTCAAAAGCATTTTACAATCACCTTTAGAAATGCGCGATCGTAAACTATATATGGCTTGTTAATACGGAATCCAAACGTTAAGGTTTTGACATTTCTCTTGATTTAACTTCTCGATCGTATTATACGAGTGGTTAAAGATAAACTCCAGTACTGGTAAAAAAAAGAAAATTAATTCTCACAGAATCAAACGAAACTTACACTGGATGTTCAAGATTACAAATAAATGACATGTGCCAAACAATTTTGGAAGAAAATGTATACTGGCTGAGTAATGAGCATAAAAAGACAAGGAATCAAGGTAGTACTAGCCCCGACACCATTAGTGTTGTCCCATATATAGCTTTCTGTGTACAGCGCTTGTTACTTTACCAAGACTCGGTCAAATTTATTATGATTTTGATGACTCCAGAACCTTGCAGTGCACACCAATACTTACATGCTACATGATCAACTGTTTCTGATCCTTTCCACACCTTTTCTTTCACAATGCAATTGCATTACCAGTACTAAAGTTTATCTTTAACACTGGACTGTTGTGTTTCTATCATCAGTTACATTTGTTTCTTTTGAACTTTTTGCTTAGTACTAAACAACGAAAGTAACTGAAAAAGAGGTTACATGTATACTGAAGATGTCCTTGTAAATATTGAATTTAAGAACAACATTCAAACTATAAAGTATATTCACTGTTGAATACACACTGTTGTGTGAAGCATACACGTTTGAATATACGTCTGTATAAATGCCTGTTTTTCATCATAACCGCTACGATAATAATCATCAATATGAAGTATCCATGTGTTTATGGAAAAATTTATATGAATAATATTTAAAACGTACGTTTTGAAAAGGTTTATGTTTATAAATACAACATATATTCCCCCTATATTGCTTAATTACTGGTAATACCAGTCCTGCTCACAGCTCACTGCATCAGTCATGTTCTGGGTGAAAAGTGCAAGGACATAGTATCCCGTACCAAATGCTTCACGATTCTGGGCAAAGACTCTACGTTACTCCGAGGCACATTAGTGGTTGACTACCCGCTGACAGAAGGAGAAGAATGAGAAGGAAAAAAATGGAGTAAAATGCCCTTTTGATAGCAATTGCAAGCGATAGAGTTTGGAATGGCATTCTATTCCTGGCAATGAACTTTTATTGAAACGCGATGCCTGGGCAGCCGTAAGTGGATTAATTGTGCAATTGTGGCGAGGAATAGGGCGAATGGTTAACCGGGGAAGGTGAGACACACAGTCATGAGACATGCGGAGGAAATTAGGTCACAGTGCCATGTTGGACTTGATCGGCTGAGCATGGGTCGATAATAGGTGCAGTGATTGTGCCCTGATCGTATCACATTGTGAGCTTTCTAAAGTGATGGTAATGTGTTTGTAGAATTGGTCTGATACGGTGGATGTTAAACGAGACCCGTATTAGGCTTCGGGCATTCATTGCGGGAACAATAAGACGTAGACTTCTATGTTGCCTTTGACGAGATGGCAGCTAGGTTTGCTGCAGCAATGATCCTCCTTTCAAAAGCTGATTGGAGCGCTTTGCTCTAGTGTGTTATCATGAAGTAAATACTAAAGTATTCTTTCTTCGCCCAGGGGATGAAGAAGACTATTCATAGTATAAGAGACTGACGTTTTATACCACCCAAAATGGCGGCTCGAAAGTACACTACACAGAAAATTAATTAAGGACATAAGTTAACCTTATTTGTCATTTCTTTTGAAAGGCGCATCTCTTTGTCGAGGAGAAAAAAAATCAGTACAATTGATAAATATTTGGCCGAATTTTACTGACTTCCATCCGCCTTGTTTCAAATGGTTCAAAGAAAGATTAATCAAAATTTCCCGAATCGGCCATAATGTATTGGTTGCTACGTCATTTCCCCCGAAGTAGCAGGACTGTAACATTCATAGGCAGCTATGGCAAATTAACTACGCTAATTCAACAAGCCAAATTGCTCATGCCGAGACATTTCAATTTGGAGAACGTTTAATAAGATTTGCATGGCATCTGTGCATTGTCCCCCGTGCGATATCTGTCGATATGTCGCCACGAGTTCCGTACTGAGATGCAGCTACGAAAAGAAACGCCGAGAGGGCATCGCTAGTCTATAGGACTGTTCATACAATGGTATTCAATTCACGTCGTTCAATGCCGTCTCTTGCGCATGTATTCTCAAGAGACTGTTCCGATCTCCAAATGAGTTAAATCAATTATATTAGATTAAAGAAGGTCAAATGGGGAACATGACTTGGTAGTGAGTCAGGAACTATGATACGTAAGATTTATAATTTGAAATATTGTCAGAATGACTTTTTTAGAAATGCTATTCAAGTACCTCAGCCACATCGAGGAGACGGTCTAAAGACCGTCATCACAAAGAGCAAGAGCTTACATTACGACAAAGGGCCAAGAGTTGGTAAGATTTATTTTGGCGGTGTTACTCTGTGAATGAGGTATACGTTTTTAGAAACCAAACTGACTTCATATGCAATCAAAATGAATGACATTGGACATTTATGGAGGTGCGTGGTCTAGTGGATACGTCACTGGACTGTGGGTCACATGGTTCGCGGTTCGAGTCACGCAGTGGCACTAATGACAAGACATTGGTCTCCATTTGCCACACTCCACTCAAATGGATACCTGGCAGGAATTCATTCCTGAAATGCTAGACCACTGTTGACATGAGCGCTATACAAGAACCCACTATTCATTATATGTATAATCAAAGCAATTCATCAACAAAAGTTAGACATAGAAATTCTGCTGAAAGATCGTCGAAATGGTCAAACTGTACTCGAATTATTAAGGAATCTTCTTCAAGATATTTTCATAGTTTACATCTCAAAATCACGATTTTTCTTTTTCTTTCTGAGAATATGTTTCTAAATGGCAACGCTGCATTTAAAGAATGTTATAGTATATAATCGCAATATCACAAATATTGATTTGTTTTGAATTTGTGGAAAAGTTCATACAATTTAGTTCTACATCACTATGAGTTATTCTTGTTGTATTTGCGAAAGTTATGATAAAGCTAAAGACCAGTTATGGTCATGCGATTGCATTGTGAAAGAAACGTTGTGAAATCAATCAGAAAAGGTTGATCATCTAGCATAGATGTACTGCAAGGTTCTGGAATCATCAAAATGATAAGAAATTTGGCCAAGTCTTCATAAAGTTAGAAGCACTGTACACAGAAAGATGTATATAAGACTACACACACGCGCGCGACACGTGCATTTCATATCTCTCAACAGGCAAGAGATACACTAATTTACCAAATATATCAATTAGAAGGCGGTTTCCCGTCAACATTTTTATCATCATGTAATATTCAAAACATATTCTTTCACATTATTGGTAATAAGAGCTTCCATTTCATTTTTTGAAATTGGGGCGTTTCCAAAACTGGTCTTTACCTTTAAGGTTACATGCAGCATCCGCCTTAGCCAACTGCTTTGAATAGTTACTGGCTCATATAAATCAGTTTTTATGAGATGTTTTTATTTGGTTGTATACATCAGAGGAATGTTGTATATTTTTCACAGTTGTTGCCAAATTTTTTGTATTCTAAACAGGTTTATAGAAATCGAGTGATGTCTACACACGGCCCATAGTTTGAAATAAAAAACACCGTTGTTCCGGGAACAGATTGTAATTATTTATTTTGTATCCGTGTGTGTGTGTGTGTGTGTGTGTGTATTTTTCTGAAAGTAATACACATGCTTACTTAAATTATGAAGTATTATTAAAAAAAAAGAATAAAACAAATACTTTGAAGATGTTTAATCTACAATGAAGTCTTTATTTCATAGCACTAATGACTCAGAAATAAAATCACCCAACTGATAGACACCTCCATCCAAACAGGAGCCACCCCCTTGCCACTAGGTGACTGAACCACAATTTTACTCATACTTTAGTCAATGCAAAACAAGTATCAGGTCATGCTCTATATTAATCTAGATCTTGCATCTAAAATTTGATTGTCAATAAGTCAATAAGGCCGTGCTAAAATAAAAAAATATTTCATATCCGGTGAAAGGGGAAAGTGTGGACCGCCCATTGTAAAAAAAAGACCTGTTGCCAAAATGGCGTCTCACATGTTGATCCTGCTGCGGCGGCGATGACGCCTCGGCGCCAATCAAGATGCATTTTTTGGACACCCCCCTGGGGGCCTCTTGTTTGCAACAATGTGTAAACATGATTGAAAGAGATCGCCTGAAGGTCGAGAGAGAGGAGGAATTTAAGTGCATCGTACCGACGCTCTTTGCGAGATAGACAATCAAAGCTTTACCTTTTCCCGCGAGACAGTTTCGAACAAAAATCATCGATTTGCTCCGCGACCGCTGATCATTCCCTACTGGCGCGTTTCGCTTTTTTTTTTTTTTTACAAAAATCGAGGAATGCTGTCATGATTTCTACAATCACTCCAATTATTAATAGCACGACCTGATATTACCTTGCACCTTCCGAAGTTCAAAAGTGATTGATTTGGGGGAAAGAAGAGAGACAGAGGAAGGAGAAAAGAAACATGCTTATGGTCCTTTTTTCAGATTTCTGAAGATGAACAAAAAGTATCAGTAAAATATATATAGAAAACATAGATAGATGATAGAGAGGGATAAAGATCAATGGACAGCGAGACAGAGAAAAAGAGAGGAGAAGGGGGAGGGGGAGAGACAGAGAGAGAGAGAGAGAGAGGGAGAGAGAAAGAGAGACAGACATACACAGAGAGGGCGAAACAGACAATTATAAAAAGATAGATTATTGTGCCTGTGCTTGTCTGTCGGTGAGAGAAGAGGAAAGAGAGAGAGAGAGAGAGAGAGGATGGAGAAGAGCATACAGAAACAGAAAGAACGAAAACAATTGACAGCTAATTGTCAGAAGGCTGTGACAATTTATGCCGTTCTATCTCTCCCAGGGCAATTAACCATCGCTGTACAGAAGGGGTACGTGATTTCCAAGCACATACCCTAATCTGAAAACGTAACACAAATGCATTACTTATTGTCACACGGCTAGCTCCGCTTTCACATCCTATCCATTAAACAAAAAAATACTACTAAGAAAGAAAAAAAAATAACAGCTAGTTACAAGTATACCATATTATCATGAAAATGAAATAGGTCGGGATTTTTTCAGAACTTTGGCATATTTTGGTGGCCTTCTATATTTAAAGAAAAGCATACTGTGAAAAAAAACTGATCGAGGCTCTTGGATGTTGTCTTTTCTAAAGACACACGTCAGACAATATACTATGGATATATCCTCTTCAACTGTCTCAATAATCAGGAGAAGCGTCTTGTTTAAATAACACGGATGTCAAGTAGAGGTTGTAATCGCCGGTAACAGGAGGCATTATCTTAGTATCGATTCCATACCGTTTTCAAAACAGTATCACTGCGCCTGACTAGATTCACTCAACATCACGTGTTGACGTTTGCCTGTAAAGCTAATAGAAGAGAGGTTCACATGAGAGTCCTTGAACTTTAAGTTTAGATCGTGGTTTTAAACTTATTTAAAGTTATCTTGTAGTTTATAGCTGTGTTGGGGGGAGCTCGTGATTTGGAAACTTAGAGTTAACTTGAACTATTACACAAAAAAATTATTAAAGTAGCGAGAGTCCACGTCGGGAGATTGCCGTGTGGACGCACTTATATTCGGTGTTTCGCAAGGTGTAGTTGTATTGACTGCTTGCCAAGCTTGTAGTTTAAAGGGACTATGTCCCATTTGCAGGCCAACAAATGAAAAGGTTAAATTCCAACGGCAATTGAAAGTATATACTAGTTTAGAACTTCCCTAAACAAAACAAAAAGGGGGGGGGGGGGGGGCTTCAAACATATAGCTCCGTTTAGTCTCATTTCACAACGCCCCATATCGTCAGAGTCAGCAGCCTAACATGTTAGCCTATAGAATCTTACACAAAAAATCGTTAACAATTCTTTTTTTTTTGTTTAAACGAAAAGCCCATCCACCCCGACGTGCGTTATCACAAGCTCTTTCATTGGAACCCTCATGTCCCATTGACTTTTGAAAGTTCACCCACCGTAATTTGATCAAAATAGGTTGCAAGCTCGTCATTGCCCATAATACACATGTGAAACAAGTCGAACTTTGGACTCAGTTTGCCAAGCGATTTTAAGATTTATAGGTCAAGCACACGAAGGATAAGAAGCATGAATTATCATAGATCACTTCTGCTTGGTTCATTATGTCCATTTCTTCCAAACCTCCACCGTCATTTTTCCATTTAGTAAAAGCAAACATTTTGCCGAGGTAAGCAAAAACATGAATATTCATGAACGGTCAGACAATACAGCCTTTTAGTACGTAACGTATAGTGAATGGGAATGGGCGATGATCCGTCCAGGAGGTAGAGGTCAGTGGTTTGTGCTGGCAATGTTCCAGCGAGCGAAAATGAGACAATCGGAGCAATATGATGTCTTTAAGTAGGAAAATTACGACTATTAGTCCCCATCCGCCCCATATGAAAAATTTAATTATCTTACATTTCCTTCACCCGAAGACCCCCGAGAGACTAGGGGATATTTCTCGATGGGACTACGGGTTTGCTGTGTGCAGACTTGTACGCCCATTGATGGTACAATGTATTTTCACCACTTCTTGCGTCAGCGAATGAAAACCTTCTGCACATGGAAACTGACGACCCTCGCCCTTTAAAGTTTGAAAAATAGCCTTTTTTCAATGTCAAATGACAAATATCAGTGACAAATATGCTGATAACCAATCAGAAACAAGGATTTTAGTAGCTTATAACAGAAACTATCATTTTGTCACTGATGACAAGTTTTGTGAAACGGGGCCCTGGTGCCGTGCGAACATGACAGTTGTCACTGCGCTCTACCACATTCGCTCTGGATCACAAGTTGACATTTGCCCGTTAAACTAATAGTGTCTGCTGCGGAATACACAGCAAAGTAAATACCCTTAGTTTACGGATACCTATTTCTCCAGGTGAACAGAAAATAGACTTAAACCGACCAGGTCCGATACAGACACCAAACAAAATAAGAAAAGCAAAGTCAAACAGAGATTCAAATAAAGTAAATACATTTAACATTGCTAACTATATTATAGGACTGCCCGACTCCCATTTTTTTTAATTATCACATTAAATGTTAAACCCTAGACCGACCGAACTTAAGCTTTTGTACGAGGTTACATTACACTTTAATTGATTGAATTCGGATTTGAAGGGGGAAAAAGTAACCACCAATGGAACTTGAATAATAGTTTTCCACAGAGAATGTTTAAACAAATGGATGTCAGTTCCAAATCCACTACTAAATACGTTACACGACCCCATTGATTCTGATCAAAATTAAACACACATAAAGAGTTACACATAAGGTTCAGTAATATAATAAGGTTCATAATGTTCATTTATTGTCCATAATTTTGACAATGGAAAAATACATATTAATGTTATTTCAAACAAGCCACTACGCCCCACTCCGACCTGGCCTAGCCTTGCTTTCGGAATGCTAATAAACAGGGTCAGCCATATTAACTATATACTATCAAATATATTCCTTACGCCACCCTAACTCCCGTCTTCGTTCATGGCATTTAAATGATGACTACAGTAGACACTCCCCCTCCACCCTCACGCACATGAACATACGCACACCTTATGCGGATCAAAGTGAAATCTATAATAGGCCTACGTGCAGACTCCGTTTTGACTCTAATTTGACTCCGATTAAGACAGTTATCATAGTTTCGAACAATTTCCATCAAGTCACGTACAATATTATCAACGTTAAATGTTATGCCGCCCCTCTTTTTTTTTCGGATCACGGCCCGCCCTCGCCCGATCCTTCGGCATCTGTTATGTATCGGCTCAGTTTGCTTTTCCCCACTCATCCTAAACACTCGAACGCAAATCTTCTAGGATCTCGCACGTCCAAACACCCGGCTTGGTTTACTCCTCAAAGACGCAAGGAAAACAGAGCTAAGACTTGGATGGACTCAAATACCATTCGAGGCAGATTGAATAATAGACAAAATGCTCGATGAAGACGCCTCATTTGCATAATGTATGGATCGCCACTCGTACGTGGGGATTATCCATATGGACGTTGCTCATCGACAAAAGGTCACTCTCTTGTAAAAGAAATCTGGCGACGATAAAATGCGATGTGCCTCGACGGGGCATAGGGGACATCTGTCATAAACCTAAGATCATGTATTTTAACGGTTATTTTTGTCGTCCATAACGATGATGATGACGGTAGTAATAACATTAATGAGATTAATTATTATTGATATACTTATAACTACGATTATAAAACAATGCGAGCGTACCCTCAGGTTTATGTCAATTCCTATACACTCTTTTACCGTTAGAAGTGCAGGCAGTGACGCAACAATACATGCGCATCTGAAAACATTGATGACGCAATGATTAATCGCAAATTAAAAATGGCGGCCTTAACCGTGAAAGGGTGTATTGCAATGCGTGTACATGTGTTTGGAGCGTCGCCCCTAAACATATATGACAATCCTTGGTCTTCCACAGTGACAGTCTAAGTAATGCTTATCATCATCTGAAAACTAGAACCTGCGAGGGCACACATCTTCTAACACGATGAAAGTAGCTCAAGACACTGCGTTGATCCGAGTTTCAATGTCAAACTGTCAAATTCATTCGTTCATCTGCCTACGTAATCATGTTACTTCAGAAAAATTCAGAGTTTAATAAGATTCCATTTCGATTGATATGAAGAGTAACCCTTAGTATTGTACTTGCAAATTCTTGGAGTCCTTTATTACCGCTCAAAAGGTAGAAAATAATTGTTACACTTTGTATTCTTTATCGAAAAAGTAGTTGCAATTTATTTCTTGGAAATCGTAGTATGCACATCTCATGATGTTTAAGTGCATTTGAGAAAAAAGAATTTCACTGTTTGTCATCAGCATTTAATTTGCTTACAATGGTATTCATTTTTATGACATCTTAGATTTTAACAGGGTCGATAACAAAGACTTTCGGGAAATAAAGCTGTTATGCCTTTAGAAATGATAATAGAATTATGCAATATGTCATGTTAGAGGTATCATTTTTATTGTGACGTACGTGGCTGTTTAAAACCTTTCTACCTATTCTTTTTGGGGGTATTTTTAAAAAATAGAGTTAATAGCGCACATCACGCAAAATTCTCATGGGCAATTCCAATTACGCGTCAAGTAAGAAAAATAGGAGGAAGAAATCAGATGTGAGGAAAAAAGGCAAATACATAGTCGGCGAAATTGAGAAATAAAGTGAGATATATATATACATAAATAGGGGCAGAGGGGGCGGACTGTGTTAAAAAGAGGGACTGCGACACAGACAGGAAATAAAAGATGGATGCAGCCATTTCCGATTGGCAAACCTAAAGAAGGTATAGGTAAACTAAAAACGAGGGAAACAGGTGCTGAGGTGTAACACAAAAAAGTACGAGATGCAGTGAAATAGAAAATGAAATGAAACTGCATTGGAAGTTTAATCAAACCGAACAGAACACTCAACGAGGAATGCCATGTGTAACGTGGCGCCGTAATCATAATTAAATCAATAAACTCAAATAAAGGAAAGAGAGGAGAGTCCAATCTCTTTGTTTATATGTACTCCCCATGAAATGAAACCACAAGACTCGTCTGAGATTCAAATCAATAACAAACAAGAAAATGTTTGTGCTTGCCCGAAACAACAAATGTCTGATCGGGACTCACACGTCACCACCTGTGGTACTTCAAGTGCAATTTACACAGAACTCATTTCCTCTGCTTTCTTTCACCATACGCCACGACGGCCGTTAATTCCCGCCAACCGTCACGATATACGACGTGCAATGCAATTGGGGCCTGCGTTTAATTGGCCATTGTGGGACGGGGTTACCCGCAATACATCACGCACAAGACCCCCTGCGATAGCAGGCGAGGCCGGGAGGAAATTAACGGTGCCTGCAGGGCGAGGCTCGCAGCACAAGACAGCGATCGGGTGTCAGATTTGGGCGGGAAAAAAAATAAGCACAAAATTGAAATGGCTTTGAAGAGAGGGATAGCGAGGTGATATGGGACATGGCAGGATTATAGGAAGTGCGTCTCTTCATATGAAATCAGCCAAGATTACCTGTCAGCTTAAAAACCAACTCCATCCCTTCTCCAAGATTTTAAAATGACAACAACAGTAAAAATATGACCCTAGAAACGTTTTACCTACCGCAAGAAGACAAGATTCGACGGTATTTTCTCAGAATTGTTTTTCGCAAAATATATCCGATTGACAGCCGAATCCTGGATCGGGTAATACGATACATGCCATAGATTATATCCCCGTTATTTAATAGCGTCTATACATTGATGTTATCTTATTATATTTGCAGTTGATCCATGTTTTGGGGCATTTCATTTGACATAAACAAACTTTGTCTGAATCAGTTGATTCGTGTTCTGTCTTCTGATTATTTCGCCCTACCCTAATTGTAAAGATTAAATGAGAACAAATAATGACGCCGACATGGGCTTAACTCGGGTATTGCCTTGTATAGTCTGGACCCATCTGTTGGGTCGGGGCAATTAGCTCACATCGTCCCCTTCCACAGCTTAGAATTAAATTAATGTAATCAGAAAATCAAGACGATTTGTAACCTTTGGTCCGAATTTGTGGTCTATTATCCTCAACTCGAGCAACATCTGTGATTAGCATATTCCGAATCATCTCATTTGCATATTCGTAACACTGCAAACCGTCTCAACAATATGAAATGGACTCTCCAATCGTTACACTACTCACGTTGAGGGTTGTGCAAAAAAGTGGGGGTGAAAGGTAATTGGGGCGGAGCACAGTCTGAAAAGAATACACAGAGTCAAATAAGAAAATAAGAAGTTTAAAGCGATATAGAGGTTGGAATGAACACAGACTGAGAGAGAGAGAGAGAGAGAGAGGGGGAGAGAGAGAGAGAGAAATGATATTTCGTGTCGCTGAGTATGTGTGAGAAATAGAAGAGGATAGTTGTGATTGTGCTAGTGTGTCCACATCTACTAAAGATCTTATGGACCCTTCAACCTTCTATACTTTATCTGTCAAAGGCATTGTTTAACAATGTTTCCAGTTTTACAAATATTCGATGCATGGCTTTACGTGTTATCAGTGTCTATATTTAATGAGCTATGGTGTAAAAAAAAAAAAACGCTTCAAAATGATCATGAAGTGCTTCAAAAAAGTAAACATCTTTGAGTGACCAGTTTTACCGTACTCATGTTCCCACTAGACTTTTGAAATTTCGAATTCCAATCATGAATATCTAATTGTTAATCAGACAGGCGATCGGCTTGTAAAGGTCATGGGATTCATGACTGGCTTAAAGCTTTATAATCATGATTGCAGCATGAGCTAAATCCAGGATTTTGTTTCAGAATCTGAGACAAATATACCCAATCCCTTTAAATCCGTAAGCTACAGTGGAAAGGAAAGGCGCAAAGTGTAGATTTTAAAATTTACAGATGACGAGACTGCAGTTACTGCAGTGAATAATTCAAGAGTATGGATTCAAGAAATGTATCTCTTTCTCTAGACTTGGCATTAAAGTTAGCTATTTAAACCTTTGTGTGTCCTATCTACGATTATTTAAAGGAAGAGTTTTTCATTCATGTACGTGTAAATTAAACAATACCATTTAATGCAATATATGGATTCTTAGGCAGAAATACGGCGTTAATAGAAATATAGAGCCTAGTAATAATTATATTGAGGGAATGGAAGAGTAGAAAAAGAAACCAACATGTTAACGCACAAATAAGAAACAGGGAGAAAGAGAGAGAGAGAGAGAGAGAGAGAGAGAGAGAAAGAAAGAAAGAAATGGGTAGAGTAATATTGTTGAAAGGGAACGAGTAAAAAGGAAACAGAATGAATGTGAAAGAAATACAGGACAGACAGAAATAAAAAGTACGCGCGTGTGTAAGGGAGAGAACGAAATAGATGGAGAGAGAAAGAAGGGCAGATAGGAGAAGAAATACAATATCAAGGAGAGAAAGAGCAAGAGACAGATGGAAAGAAAATACAGACATAATATGGAAGGGGAAGAGATAGCGAGAAAAGGACACCCATACAAATAACAATAATGAGTCTACATCTACCCTAGATCATACAAAAGACTCTGCCATGTTGTCTTTTTCTTTCTAAATCCTGTAACCCAATTCTTTGCATTCAGGTGGCGCAGCAGCCCCACGTCCTAAGCTGCTGGAAATCAATCAAAATACATTCCCCCAACCAAATCTATAACTGGGAGTGGGCGACGAGAAAAGAAGAGTCTCAAAACCCATGTCGAGGCCTACCTCTTTACCGGGGAAAAAAGTACATCCTTGACCCAGTACAATACACATCTCTCCTGCTCTGTAAACATCCTCCTGGCTTCCCGACACACTCTGAAGCAAAGCCAAGCACTCGAATAATAAAAGGATTGCCGGGCTCAATAGGTGTGGTGCATGGCGCACATTTGTGGAATAAATAATAATTGATTGGTGTCTTGACAGCATTAAGGGGCTAGCCGATATTTGAAAAGAACCGCCTGTCCTCCACGGCTCTTAATTGATCCGCGAGCAATGACAGACGGCCTAACATATTGCATGTAGGAACTTAAAAAAGAAATAAACATGAGAAATGCGAGGCGTCACTAAACCGTTCTAAACGGTGTTAGTGTGTGTGTGGGAGGGGTGCGACCAAATTTTCCAAAAAATAGACGACAATTTTCAAAAGTGAGAAAGAAATATGACTTTTATTACGATTTGCAGTATAAAATAAAAAATTGCCGACAAAAAGCTGGATTGCGAATAGGGATGTATCATAATTATCCACACCACCCTGATCCTAACAACTCTCCTCTTATTTTGTTTTCTTCAAACAAGAAATTATTCCAAGAAATAGACATATCTCTCTCTCTCTCTACAAATATATATAACCCTATAATACCAGGACAGCGTTATATTCCGTAACATACGTGATCTTTTATGTGTTATCCAATATGAACGAAACAGGATTTGACAAGCAAAACCATGGTTTTTCTTGAAAATACGATCAAGGCTTTTCCCACTTTAAAACTTTAAGGTTCACGATCAGAAACAGAACGTGCCCCTTGGACACGTCTTCATGACTTGACCTTTCCCATCTAATCTCGTGAGTTTGGTTAGTCCAATTCGTGAAGAGATTGGACGAGATGGGTCTGTTTAAAGACCTCTTGCCAAGATCATTCCTCGATTCATCTAAGTCTCATCCTTCCTCTATTGATGGGAAATCAACGGTTGCTAGCTTGCTGATGAGGGCGTAGCTACGTCAGGGGAGGGGTTGGCCCCCAACAACGTGAAGCGAGAGAGAGGGGGAGAGAGACATAGACAGAGACAGAGAAAGAGAGAGAAAGAGAGGAGAGAGAGAGGGGGGAGGAGAGAGTTATAAAGAAAGCAAAGAAATATGATAGACAGACAGGGAGAGGGAAAATAAGAAAGATAGAAAGAGAGGGGAATGAGAGAGCTAGAGAGAAAAGAGGGAGAGTGAGAGAGCTAGAGAGAAAAGAGGGGTGAGAGAAAGAGAGAGAGAGATACAGGGATACAGAAATACAATGATAGTGGGGCCCACAAATCCCTTAACCGGTGTCCTTGTGCTTTTAATCGTCATGTTAGCGTAGGAGTAGAAATCCGTTGTTTTTAATAGGGGTGATGTATCAGCTCACTTCGATTTGGAGTGGAAATACACGATATCTTAAAAATAGTGGAATATACGATTAAAACAAGTATTAAAAGCACCATAAATCGGAGCGTATTCAACTTCAAAACGAAGTAATTTTGACTCCTAAAGACTGAATTTCGACTCTAAATTAGGAAAGCCCCACCCCTTCCCCCTCCCAACACGCCCCCATCGTCGCTAGTGCCCCTAACGGATAACCCCAAGCTTCGCCACTCATGACGTTGGACTCTATTCTAGAATGTCATATCAGGGGTTACTGCTATTAGAGAACATGTTCAAGGCTGATTGTCCATCAGCAATATTTACCGAAAGAACTTTGTACAAGGAAAAGATAGAGAGAGGTGGAACACGTTTTTCAGAAGAATGATACCTCGTGACATACGCATGATGCGACTGAAATTGATGTATACATATTGTAAATCGGTGAACATATCATGCACGAAATTTTTAAGGGATAGTTTAGTTCTGTTTTCAGACCGCAAATGCCTTCAAAGTGCATGGCTATTGCACTTATTCTTATCTATGAAATTTCTAGTGCCCTTTTAGAACCTAAAATTGCTATGAAGGTAATTTTAGACCCCCAAAATGTGTGAAATTTAGCCAATACGATCATACCAATTCGGCTCCACTTTAAAAAAAAATACGGTGACCGTTAATTCATAATTTAATTAAGAATAACAATACATGGGCTGGCTGGTTTTGCGTAATATAACCGACACGAAAATGCAAACAAAAAAGCCAACATCGGCATTGGCTGAAATACGACGTAAAAAGCGCTATTTCATATTTTCAACGGCTTTTTCAAATGAACTAATATTTGTGGTGGTACACAATTTTTTGAAATCGTTATATTTATGGATATTTTAGCCGTCTCTGAACCGATTTTGATCAAACAAAGATGATTTTGTCATTTAAATTGTATGTTCTTTCAAATTTGACACTAAGTTTTTCCTTATCTCACAAACAAATAATTTTGTGTAGCGCCCTCTGCAACATAACTCAACTATCCCTTTAAGTTTGGTATTTATATTTGCCCAAGTACGCTTTCTCGATGATCAATGTCGATTTGAAATTGTAGCATTGATCTAGTTTTAATTTTTCTTGGAAAGCAGTATTCTTGAAAACTGATCTTGGGATAATTGTGCCGTGGAACAACTTACACCGGATGAAAATCCGCATGATTGTCCCGGCGTAATTACCTCAAGGGAATTGCCACATAAGCTAATACATCCGAATATGTAAAACGCTTATGGTCCTGGATTTTCTGATAATTGTATCGCACAAGGGATATTTTTCTGGGGCAGTTCTAGGGACCAGTTTTCATAGTGAAATGGTCGCGCGTTAAAGCTGTCCAAATACTTTCTGTACATAAGCAGCACCTTTTTTGTTGACATCATGTTTCTCATATTACTACTACTAATAATGGTTCTAGTACTTGTATGGCGCACAATTTTGTTGTACAACAAGACGAAAAAATATTTTTAATTTGGAATCTTACAAGAAAAAGATAATTGAGTTACTGATGTTAGATTACATCGAGCTTAAACGTACTCTTAAGTAACCTATTTCCAAGTAATAAAGTTTCTACGTCGGTAAACATCATAGTTATCAAACGAAAATGAAAACGATGTCATACATACAATGGGTGATAAGTGTGGGAATATCATATTCTAGATCAAGGCATAGAAAAGTAAAAATAGGCATAAACTACCCGAAGACAAAAAGACACTTTACTCATCGCATAAGAAATGCATTATTACAGCGCCGAAAATACGGGATGAGATAAGCTTTTTTTCTCCATCCAACTCGGGGCGTAATTACCTGGAAATGGTTTGAGTTTTTACCCCTTTTCTGCGCATCTGGCGGCCTCTGAAAGGGCGTTCTGCAGAATTAAATTGAACGCCTGCCATTAGCGTTGATCGATGCTCTACTATTCTCAAGCGATCGGGAAGAAAGATTTGCTCAAACAGACGTCGTTACTTGCCCATGCTTCGGGCCTTGGTTTCATAACGGAGGTGAAATGGCTCCACAGTGGATTCCGCCCTCCTTTCGTTTTAATTTCTTGTGAAAAAGATATGACATGAAGAATTGAGAGGGCGATAATAACTGGAATTATGCATTATGCCAAAGTATAACTGATATTTATAGTTCGTCATTAATGTCTGGATTACGTCTGGATTATATTAAATATTCATATTTTCTGACAGTATCAAGAGCACAATTTAATTATTAAGGGACTCATGTAGACATTATATATAAATAACTTACATATTTTCCATACCCAGACCAATATTAAAGCAACAAACGAAGACAAAGAAGAAGGAAAAAACAAACAAGTTTGATAAATGTTTCTAATTGATTCGTTTAAGTCATCAACACACATGTAACTTGGGAGGAACAAAAAGAGTTGCACATCCTAACTCAAAGAGTTCTAATTCTTCGAAACATTTTATTTTTGAGAGCGCTAAACGGTTGCTGACCGGTGGTAATAAATTCCACGGCACTTCCCGATCGCCAGCTTGCGTGCCAGCGAAACCATTATCCAGCTTGCATTCGACTTTGACACGCGCATCAAACTCAAGAGCAAAGCTATCTCCTTATTCAAACAACAAGACATTAAGGTCCTTTTGGCAATGTTACCCAATTGTATCTCCGAGCAACACGCGAAAGAGAAAGCAAATCAAAATCAAATCGAGACGAAATCCAATCCCATTCGATCGTCACACGATCGTCAGACATTAGACTCTCTGCAAAGCATGGCACTGTCAGCCAAATTTGGTTTATAAATTGGCTTCCCTGCGAGAATTACAGATAATAAATTGGTAGCTATTCCATGGCAGGAAGGAGAAAGGAGTGAAGTGAGGCTTATTATGTATATCTATGTTTTTCTTCAAAGGCACTTTTTGCTGACAGGTTGTAAATCTTGAAGGTGTTTATAAAGTGCAGTGCGGTACCATCAAACATTGATGGTAGTCGGTGCAAAGAAACGTTGTTACAATGTTGGATTTTCAGTTTGTGAGCAATATAAATGGAAGCGTAAGATGTAAACTGTAAAAGATGAAGTATCTACATATAGAAATTAAAAAGAAAAGGAAATCAAAGATAAATCATCAGAACAAGGCGAGCGTTTCTAAGCGCTGTGAGTTCTGTAGAAAGTGTTTCATTCCATAAAGACAACCCCCCCCCCCGTCTTCTACAACTCTCGTACAAGTTTGTGTTAACTCTGGTTAACAAATTGTTTAACAAATGCAATCATCCCAATTTTTAAGTTCTCCTTCTATTCGGTGTCAGTTTTAAATTGAAATAATGGTATGCCAACCAATATGATTGCCAAGATGTTATAGTCTAAACATTCAAATATTTTTGACATGTTCGTTTTTAGATTTAAACCATTTACAACAATATCGTCATCCGTCAATCATGTCAAATGTTGTTACATTTGTGATTACGTTTGTTTGGCTCTGTATTTGCCTGTCCCAGTTTCTCTCTCCCTTTTTGTTAAAGGTGCTATGTCCCATTTACAGGCCAGAAAAATGACAGGTTAAATTCCAAAGGCATTTGAAAGATAAAGTTGATTTAGAACTTCCCTCAAAACGAAAATGCTTGGAAATGTCTTTTAGCGAAAAAATAATGAGCATTAGTTGTCGAATAGACTTTAGTGATTGCAATCATTTTAGTGATGGTCTGATTTTCAGACCCTTGTACCGAATGTTCGTACGTAATGTGCTGCGCAAAGATTCAATCAGTTTAATTTTGGCCATTACAAGAAGCGGATTATTGATGTAGACAAAATATACTCATGTATCTTTACAGCTTATCTTGTGTATGTTATTTGAAAAGAAAAAGAAGTCAGTCACTCAATAGTGTCTGACAGTTAAGTCTAGAAAGTAAACATGCATGTTTCTTTGCATTTGAATAATAGGACACGGCTAACATTTACATTTCACAGATAGGACATACGTGACTTATTCATAATTCCTGCAAAGTTCAACAGAATTTGATGTTGGCTGCAAATTGGACATAGTACATTTTAATGTCAGTTTGTTTATTCTGTCTCGTGTCCTGTCTCTCCACCTTTGTTTGCATTTATGTGTCGGTCTATTCGAAAGATGTTTGTAATTCAGTCTCTATTTTCCATGGCATCGTGTCCACCCGTCTCCCTATAATATGACTTTGTGCGTATGTCTCGCTCCTGTTCTCTGATTTCCCCTTCACACCTTTCATTTTCACTCTCTGTCTTTTGACTTTCTCTGTTCTCAATTTGTCATCTCTCTCTTTCTCTTTTCACACTTTATACATCTCCCTTTCTCTATCTCTTTCTCCCTCCCCCCTCTCTCTCTCTCTCTCTCTCCCTATCTCTCTCTCCAGTGTTCCCTCTCACTCCCCCTCCCACACTTCTCCTTCTATCTCAGAAAATAATCTTAACCTTCTTTTTTTTTTCATTAGAGGAATATAGAACACGGCCTCAATATTCTCCCAGAGTATTGAATACCATGAGTCACTCACTTGGAACAGAATCGAACCCGCCAGACTTTCCTTCTAGTTCTAACCGAAATCAAACTTGTGGAAAGCATAAACTAATTTCACACCAGAACTCTCAAAAAAATTATTATACATTGAACAGTTTAATCGCACATTCCAACAATCCAACGCTTACACGGCTAAAAGAAACTAGCAAAAAAGAGGATATACACTGTACGAACATTCATGTTTAAAGCCAGTCGAACAAGATCGAATGGGTTCGAATGGAAAAATATTACGGTTTTTTGTATACTACCTGTCTGCCTTTGTGGATCATTAAGCTTTATTGCAACAGTTGCACTCTTTTATTAGTTTATTAGAGAAGGCAGACCATGCGTCATCGGGAATAAAAACTGAAAGAACATTACATTACATGGGGCACTCAGATGGGTAAACGGGAAAGAGGTGAACTTGTTGAAATAGGGAGCGAAATATGATGATGATGATGATGATGGTGTATTACAGTAATGCGACATGAATACGACCAATTCACTGGCACCGTCGCTAATCCCTTGCGTGAATTAAAAAACGCAGATTGCTTCCTTTTATTTCCTCTAATTCAGCATGATCGAGAAATGACGGCAATGATTCTTATACAGAAAGTGTCACTGGAAAAAAACACGGAAAGGACATTGCATTACATGGGCTCTGAGATGGTTAAGCGAGATGGGAGAGAGACAAAGTTGTTGAAAGACGGAAACAGCAGAACCAAACTTGATTAAGGAGCGCAATATAATGATGATGATGGTTTATGACCATGATTATTCAAAAATGAATTTGACCAATTCACTGGCAACACCGCTAATACCTTTTGTGAATTAAAAAACGCACATTGCTTCCTTTAATTCCTAACTTGCATAAGGATCGCAATATGATGATGATGATGATGATGATGATGGTTTATAACCATGATTATTCAAAATGAATACGACCAATTCTCTGGCACCACCACTAATCCCTTTTGTGAATTAAAAACGCACATTGCTTCCTTTTTTCTCTCTACTTCAGCATGATCAAGAAATGACGGCAATGATTCTCATACAGAACTTGAATCCTGCTGGAGCGTATTTTTCAGACTAGCTGGGCCAATGACTAGGGGGTAGTTACGATAATCGTATGGAATTAGGGCAAGGCACGCAAAGTCCAGTGTTTCCGTCCTACAAGCTCTTGAACAAGAAAATTTGCCTTTTAAATGCTCCAAACTCATGAATGTGGCAAGATGGTCGGCGACGCTGTATGACTATGGAGGATTCAGTAACTCCATGGTATGACTGAGCATTTGTGGAGTTAAGTGCAGTTTGGACGGTGTGGAAAGTGGAATGAAATTGGAAGAAATACTAAACTTATGGAATTTCCAGGACAGCAATTCACAAATTCCACCTACTTCACGGTTCCGTGAACCCATCTTGTTGTTCGTTATCCTTCTCCTCCTCTTCTTCTTCCCTTTCCTCCTCCTACTCTTTGTTCTCCCTTTTCTTCTTCTTTGTCTACCTTTTCTACTTCTTCTTCTTCTTCTTCTTCTTCTTCTTCTTCTTCCTCTGCTGCTAATTCTTCTTCTTACTCTGCTTCCCCTTCTGCTTTTCTTTCTCCTCCTTGAACTCATTTTCTCCCTCCATTCTTCTTCTTCTGTTCACCTTTCTCCTTCTTATTCTCTTACAGGTGTAATTCCTACACTCCTTTTCTTGTATTCTTATTCATTATTCTTCTTCTTCTCTCCCTCCTTCTGCAGCCTCTCTGTTTTCTTTCATTAACAAAAATTCCGCTCGCTATTATTACCGCCAACTTTATTCATGTGATTTGATTTGATTTGATTTGATTTTGAGATATTGCTATTTCATATTTCTATTTTCTTCGAAAAAGGATTCACCACACGTTTGCATACTGATCTGCCCATCTGTTTGTCTCATTAAAGTATCATAGGAGCTTACGTAGTTATTCTCTGGTTAACACAACTAAAATCATAAGAAATATTTTACAAAGAAATATGTATGCTATTGTTTTCACTTTGAAGGGGTCTTCGAAAATGCAGGGGTATATAAGGATCAACAAGTGTGACGCCGTCTAAATTCAAATATATCCTCGAAAGAAAAAGAGCGTTCATCATGCTCAGAGAATTTGATTTGCACTTGCCATGCTACAGGCTAATCAGATGTCACTATTTATCATACCTACTCTATCTTCCACTGCAGGAAAGCACTATAACGTGATATTCAGATTGATAATGTATACGCTTGCATCGTACAATCTTGTGACGTTTTGCATAACGAAAATGAACGCAAAGAATAGAAATGGGAAGCGAGGCATTTCCGGCCCGAAATGTGCGAGATATCGAACTCCACGTTTGATTGCATTTAGATGGAGCATCGTTGGAAAAGAGCAAACACATTTCATGTGAAGCGTGTTATCATTGAATAAAATGCACTCTACAACAAGTTTCCATTTTTCTCGACTTATCATCGCCTTTGTCTATTCTTGATGATCAACTTCAACATAAAAGGTGGTCCGGTGATGCATTTACATTGATAAACATACCGTCTTGAAGCGAGTGAGGGGAAGGTTGATTACGTAGCACATTGGTGTACCCTGCAATGTTTTTAATCATGAACATTTGTAAGAATCTGACATAATACCTAGGAAAAGAATGTGCACTATACACAAAAATGACTATATGGGAATACACACGGATGTGTGTGTGTGATCCAAACAAACATGATCGTTGGTGCAAACACTTCAGCTATGTATGTCTCGGCATATTTCGAGCACTTCATTTCAGGGTCTATTTCCCATATATGATGTTCGTCCAAACTGACATAATGAGAACGCTCACACATTATTTTTGTTTTTATATTACCCGAGCTCAACCTTTAATACCGATTCCTTCAGACTGAGTTCATAAGGTTTGCAAGCAGCTTGCGTTTATGGGAACAGGGTAACTCGAAACCCACTAGCCCGCGCTCTAAAGATTTTATAGATTTTCTGCTTTCGAACTGAAATGTTTAAAAAGTTTCAACATGTCCTTATATTTGCACAAAATTCACTAGCGATATGTAAAATGGCTTAGGCGATAATTAATATTTTGTCCAAATAACACCATGTCTTCAGTTTATATATTTGTTTTATAAACCTCATCTATCTTGTCTAAAATTGTTGACATTGGTGACACGTCGATATGCATGAATCTCGTATTGATTGATTCTCGACTCAATCCTTTTCTCGTTTTTTCTGCTGATCTAACCTCCTCTTTCTAAAGCTTTTGCAATCATTAATTTTTCTTTCCTATTTTTGTTTTTCTATTTTGCCTTCTTCTATTTCCCCCATTTCCTCTCTTTGTTTAAATTTCTTCCCAAATTCATAATTTCTTTATTAATTGTTACATATTTGAATTTCTATGTCTTCTTGCGTTTTCAAGACGTATTGTAAAAAATCCTGAAGAAAATAATACTTCAACAAGCTCTATTTCTTTTTTAGTTCCTTTTTTCTCGTGCCATTACCATTATATTTGTCTTGTTTCATTGTGTATTTTTGTAGTATACTTATATCAAATTGAACATAACATTTGCAATTTTATTGAAATATGTTTTGCATGAGAAATAAAATCACTTTATTGAATTGAAGAAAAAAAGTCCACAATTTAGTATCTTGATTCCCATATACGTTGTTACTGCTGTTGATTAATTTTATTTTGTTCATGTTTTGAATAAAATTGGGACTGGTCCTGTGCATGACGTCTGATGGAATATGGTGCATTTAAGATAAGTGACTTTAATATAATTATTAGTTTACCTTATCAACATTTCGTTTTATTTATTTATATATGACAACAACAAAAACATTTAAACCAAATATTTAATAATGTAGACATAATGAGGCGTTTAATAAAAAGATTTTACGTATTTTTGTTGACAGGTATTATAATTGCATATTAGGCTAGTATTCAACCATAGCATATTGGATACTAATAGTTTGAAAATACATTTTTCATTCCATTTATGTTTGTTTACTACAATAATTATTTTAAAAAGCATGAATCGGACATTGCATGTGTGTTGCTTTAAAAAGAAAGGTAGTACATATAGCATGATCTAGTGGATTTGCCACCGGACTGTGGATCACACGGTTTACGTTTCGGGTTCTGAAGCGGCAAGAGATCCATTTGAATGTATTTATCACTCTCGATCCAGGTGTAAAAGGGGTACCCGGTGGGATGCGAACGTTAATGTTATTGCATTGGATGTGTGCGCTAGAGAAATGGCGCCTGCCCGGAATAATCCGCAGGGAGCAGAGTGTGTGTACTATCATTTGCGGATTAGCTGTTGATCTCATACATGTAGCAGGGGATAATAATAATGAAAAGGTAAATTTGGCCCAGTCTTGGTAAAGTAACAAGCACTGTACACAGAAAGATGTATATGGGACTACACAAATGGTGTCGGGGCTACTAACCTTGATTTCCTAATCTTTCTATGCGCATTACTTAGCCAGTATGAATTTTCTACCAAAATTGTTAGGCAAATGACATTTATTTGTAATCTTGAACATTCAGTGTAAGTTTCGTTTGATTATGTGAGAATTCATTTTCTTCTTTTTTTAAACCAGAACTCACCTTTATATTTAAACCATTTCCATCATCATTGATCTAATGCCCTTATGATTCTAAATCAATGTTCCGTGCTCCTTTCACATTTCCTTGCGCGTAACATCTTTATAGAAGGGGGTAGTAATGGGCTGGCAAAGCTGGCAAAGCCCATGGGTTTCTACGCTCTCACAAAATAAAGTTCATTCGAGGAAAAAAAAAGAGGACGAGGATGGAAAAATAACAGCCCTGGCGTCAAAAATCAATCTAAGGTGGCTTGTCACCACAGAACTATTTACACATGAGTTATTTAGGAAGTTCCAAAAACAGAAATGCTCGGACGGAAGTCCAATATGTGAAGCAGGGCTGTGTTTTATGAGATATTATTTAGATAAAAAAGGAGGCGGAAATGAAATAAATAACGACAAAAAATATATATTATTCAATAGATGGATTCAAATAGGGGAAGGCCACCAACGAGAAAGCACACAAAAACACAATAAAAACAAGAAATATTAGGGAAACACTCAAACCTGAACACAAAAATTGAACAAGTAGTTATATTAGGACTAGAACAAGAGGGGGCCTCTACCCTTTCAAGGCCCTGGAAAAGAGTTATAATTCACGCAGATAAAAGGTTTGCGAATATATTTTACCCCCAACAAAAAATGTAATATCTCACAAACCAAAGAGAGAGAGAGAGAGAGAGAGAGAGAGAGAAAGGAAGTGAGAAAGAGAGAGGGAGATAGAAAGTGTAATTCTATCTTTAAACAAGTTATATCATGGTCCCAACTTTCTTTTCCATTTGGAGAAGATTTCAATTAAAACAAAGAACAATTGAAATAAAAGCATTTGTACCACTTTTTCGTAATTGATTTAACTTTTGTTTTTTGAAAAATAACAAATCAATTACCACATGGATTCTGACATGCGACGGAAAACGTAGAAATACCAAGCAGACCAAGGCAGATACAAGGCTGATAGAAATGACAACATACATACGTAATACTTGTACACTGTAATATGATTTCACTTATAGGGCACATTGTGGCATTCGTATTTTGACAAGATATTAGTTACGGGGTTGAATTATCAACATGGAATACTGGATCAATTCGCCTCAAGGGTGAAAAGCTAGAGACCGGTTTGAAGTATGAAGGTCTAAGGAAACAAAACAACAGACAAAACGAATTATTTATCCGCATGTAAAACATATTCTGGACAATGGCTAAAGAAAACAATAATGGTTAACCAGCACTTATGGCATTAGTTTTGCGTAATGCTGAACACTTCAATTCTAGAAGTAATCCTAGGATTCTCGTGGTTGTTTTTCTTCCAACATGTCACAACATTTGGTTTGGGAAAGACTTGCAATTTGGTTTTGAAAATTAGGATGAAAAGAAGAAGACAAAGTGGGATGTTACAAAATCCCTTGAAATCAGGAACAGAGTTGAACAAAACCTATTGGTAACATAAAGTCAAACCGATTGGCGCCATATATAAGATTTTAAACTTTACTAAAATATTCGAGCAAAGGCAATTCGAGCCGATCCTTTAATCCTCGTGAATCTACATGTATTTATGATCCTTCATATGACAAACAATTATTGCATGACATGTTTTCATTGATCAATTATTCTGGTCTGACAAAGTCTCTTGTATATATCTCACACGTGAATTTTAAAAAAAAAGCATTTCTTCTGCGTTTATCAAACTAAACATAATTGCAATCACATAAACACACAATCACAGATGGAAATATGAGTAATATCTTCAGAAAAGTCTTTCAACTATCTTCAAACTGGGCATTTATTGAATTTAATTTATCAATTATTACTGGCGAATGCAATTTCAGTATAATACCCTACGCTGCTTGCATAGACATAGTGCAGCAGAATATCATTTTTTCCTTCTTTTCTATTTTTCGTTATATCTTGTTTCATTCACTCATTGTCACCTGATACCTTTTGACCGAAATTCAGTTCAAGATAATATCATTATCATTCATTCTAGCTATTACTCTTCTGGATACTGCACAAATATATGAATAACCTCTTTAAATTATGTCCTTTTTTTCCCCTAGCTATTACTTCTATGGATACTGCAAAATATATGAATAACCTCTTTAAATTATGTCCTTTGTTCCCCCAAGCCACTGGGAAATTACAATAAAATAGCTGTCCAGAACAATCTTTGCTTACTTACTTTAAGTATACATGTAGTTTTTATTTAATGGGGAGGAGAGGGGGGGGGGGGGGGGGGGGGTCCTCAGATGTCCATTTTACCGTCTTATTTATTACGTTCATTTCTTTCTTTTTCATCACGGTTTTAACACGTTGTAGCTATGCACAATGACTTCATGTATTGGTTTAGAGGAGCCTGCTGATCTCGTTATATTTATACAATGTCTGACAAGATTATGCAAGTAAAAACAACAAATGACTTAACAAAAACAATTACGAATAATGACTGGCATTATGCACTTGTTAATTAAGTCATATTGTTCATTTACATTTTTGAAACATGTAATGGCATCCTGGGTTTCCCAGGAGTGTAATCGTAATATCTTGAACAAAAATTAAGAGGGTATACTTTATTTGCAGTGCTTTTTTTCTGAAGAAATTTTGTTAACGATCCTTTTCCACTTATTTTGAAATTTACTGCCTCTTTAATATCACAAAGATGCGATCTAACAATATCTTAAGATATTATAATCATTGGTAAGATATCCTTAGTAGTTGCATTACAAATGCCATTGGAAAATCCTATTATCTAACATTACGTATTGTTTGTGCCAATCATCAAGTGTAACACGTTATTTTAAGGAGGTGTCTACACAAAAGAAATGGATGTATTCCCATGGCAACGCAAGCTAAATGATACATACGCTTTGCATTTCCTTCTAATTAATTCCCTGTTTTTCGGTTTGCTTAAACTGCAAAAGGGATCCTTGATATCATGGCGAAGTTTCGTATGGAGAAAACATCTTAATTGCCTTTAACGAGAAAAAACCTGAGTCATTATTAACAGAACAGTTACGTAATATTACATGGCAAATGAAAAAGTTTATCACTTGAAGAAAAGATGCGCTCCACTTTGTTGCACGTTGTACTACACACTTGGTATAAATTCTCGTGATAACTAATACAACATAGAGAAATAAATTGGCAACTCGAGTATTTTAGATGTTGCTCTACTCAATGTCATCGCGAGTAGAATTATGGACGTACATTTTGAACAGAACTTAGTACTGAAATAATACTTTGTACTTCAGCACCAGCGATCCCCCCCCCCCCCTCTTTCAACTGGCCAAATATTTCAATTAAAAAGTTGAAATTCAAACTCAAATTCAATGTTAGTGAATACATTCCAAACGCGTAGGAGCAGTTTTAACAAAGGAAAACGATTTGATTCCTTACAACAATCAAACTGCTGGTACTAATTCAGATATACGAACTGCTACGGCTATCACGGATTACTGAACTTTACATGCAGTGACTATGTATATTTGTTATCAATATGGAAATCAGGCCTATATCATATTTATATCTAATATTCTGTGTTGTGAATGAAATTATCATTAACACTGTCTAAACCGTCATCTTGCAACATAATATCCGCCAAATAAAAACCTTCTAAGTCGTCCATCGAGCTCATTTCGAGTAATATTTGTTTATAGTTGAAACACAGACAGCTGCTTTTAATAACACAGAACACGATAGCAAAGATCTCCGAGAAACTAAATCAGAGGCAGTTTCACTCTTACAATCTTATTGCATATCCTTTTTTAAATCATGTTCTGATTACGCAATGCGGCATTGTAATATTAATTTGGTTATTTAAAGGTTATTGAAATTACCTTTGATTGATATCTCGAAAGTCTTGCGATCTTGTTAAGTAGAAAAGGATGGATTAATATAAATGTTACTTACCAAAATGAAGATAATCTACCACTCTCGGTGCAGATACGACCGATGCATACTAAAACCCCAGGATTTAAATAGTCCAAAAGCCCTTGGGTGTATGATGAAAATGCAGTGTAGAAAATTATAAGGACGTCGATGAAGAGTTTAGGTAAATCAAGAACTTAACCGAATGAGGAGGTAATACGAACTATTTAGCTGGTCAACATTTGGAAGAGAACCGACAGATTTTGATTCCACAGTTCTGATCTTAGAAACCGAGATGATTTCGAAATAGTCGAGCAAACAACGAAACGATCAAGTTGTTTGATTGGCGATGCCAGATTGCGATTTTTCCTTTTGCATCGAGAGCTTTAGCAGACGACGTATCTGACCGGCAAACCGCGCTGCAATTACACTCCACAATGAGCGTCTGTTTTTTGGCGCCCGCGATAGCAGCAGCAAATCCCACGCTGGACTCGGAGATCACGTGATCAAGAAGCTACCGAAACAGGTAATTGAGATTGGGCGTCGTGTACAATGACATATGCGTCTGACATCGGAAAAAAATATCTACTCCCACAAGTGGTGGAGAATGTTAAACAGGTGAATTGATAGAACCGGAAAGCATCGTGAAGGGGGAACATTAAAGGCGACATGTATTCGAATTATTTCCAACGTTTGAACATGTTTCAAAAGGTACATTATGTGGGTCTGAGGTGATTTGATAGACGACACAGATTTTTCTTCGTTCTATAATTATACAAAAAAACACAGACATCGTTACCACAACCACCTGCATACAGACTGATTGAAATTTAACATTTAAAAGAAATTAATTATTTACAATTTTCTGGCTGTCTATCGTTTGTTGCATTATGTCATAATCTTATCAGAAACAATAAATTGCTTGAGGCTCATAATAAAAGCGGATCTAAGTTTGAAATGGAAAGCAGGGTGACTCCTTTTTGCACCAACTGGTTCATTTAAAAATGTTTTTAGTTCATAAATGAAATGATGAAATATATTGTTTCAGGCCGACTCGAATGTTTTTTCGTCTGAATTCACGCCGCAATGCCATTTAACTGAACTTTAGTAGCCCGTAACCCTATGTTTATAAACTTAATGTCAACAAAATACATACTATTCGCAAATATAAGACACACAACAAAAGAAACGTATCTCAATGTTATCATGATGATTGCCATTGTATGCATTCACCTTCAAATATAATAATCGGGGAATACTAAACAGTTATTTCAATACAATCGGCTATTGAGATAAACTACTGATCGCATACTTCGGGAAATTCAGACACTTAGATGTGAGGCGTACGCCGCAAATTAGGTAATTTCATTATTACCCCAATCAGTAAAACCCTATTTGTGTCGATGACGTCATGCAGGGTGTGCAATATAAATCGATTGGAGTTTAAGTAGCGCGTAAATACAATTTGATTTGCCATCCATCAAGGCGTGTATTAGCGCGCAGTTTCGTTGAACGCAGGCGAAGGTAGAATAGAAAATACGTGAATTAAGGCGTGAAGCTATCTAGAGAAAAGTGAGAGAAAGAAATCAGTTTTGAGGAGGAAAGGGGAAGGCGCCGGGGAAGGGGTGGGATGGAGGGAGTAGGAGATCGGGGTGAGCTTAAGAGACAAAGGGGCCGAAGGGCCGTGATTAAAAACAAACTTTAGATGACTGGGTGGAGAGGAAAACTAGAAGGAACTAATTGCGGTGGAATTACATGAGAGAGAGAGTGAGGGAGATAGTGAGAAAGAGAGAGAGGGAGAGAGAAAGAAAGGGAGAGATGTAGAGAGAGAGAGAAAAAAAAGAGTGAGGGTAGGTATGAAGGGAACGAGTTATACGCGCATGGCGCACAATGAGAACGAGGATTGGTGATGACTTGTTAATAGATTCATATCTACTTTAGCTGAAGTAGTAAAGCCTGCCTTTAAAAGGGATGACTGTTTGAATGATGTAGTGCATATTCATGCACCTTCATTATAACCACCGTAAAATTCACACTAATAGTGTAGGTTATTATTTATTTAAAAAATGGATAATATAATGTGTTTTATACAGTAGGCTTGCGGGTGCACCATGTGAGAGAGAGGGAGGATTGAGGAGTCCTGAAAAGGACTCTCGGTAATCTTTCTTGAGGGTTTGTAGTCCTGATATAATATAATGTGTTTTGTTTACCCAGAATAACCTCATCATTATTATTGCTGTTCTCCCTGGGGGTCCTGCAATCATATTATTATCTCGGCTTTAGCCGAGCTACCATGAAAAGGCGCTCAAGCATTCATGGAATGTCTTCCTACCGGGTGCCCATTTACCTCACCTGGGTACAGTGTGGCAAAAGTAGATTGATGTCTTGCCAAAAAACATTCGTGCCACGACACCTCTACGGATGGACAAGACCGATGTGTTATACTACTAATAGGAGTACTTGAAAATGATCCTTTTGGTTTACATGTCTAAATCCTGTATTCTTCAAATATTAAACTCTTTTACAATAAAGCATCCTCGCAAAAGTAATTTCTGTCTATTTTAGACGTACAATATACAGATCAAATATGGCAGAATGCATACAACCAGCATCATATAAGTTGTATTCCTACCCCGTTCATGTCTTCATGACTTCGTTTCCACCTAGAAATGAAATAACGAGCCGGTAATTGAAACGCAATGCATAATTCCATGAATAATTCATGGCGGGTTTTTTTTTTTTTTTTTTAGAAACGAAAAATTCATTTTTATCTTTCTGCGTTTCAGCGCGGACTGAGTGAAGAAACGGATCCATGTAACACTATGTTCTAGTTTAATGTATCTTATTCTTTGTTTTAAGATCAGGTCAATTAATTCAGAAGATGATGCTAGTAGCTATAACTCGATCATACCGAGGACTGGGTCATGTTTCTTAGTTTTTGCTCTCTCTATGGTAACTGTCGCCAGTTGTTGATTAAGGTTTCATAACGGAGCTTGAAGTAAAAAAAAAAAAAAAAAAAACGAGAAAAATGGCTTGGACTATGAGTGTGAA